>PVHP010016490.1:0-35800 GCA_004024765.1 Zapus hudsonius
AAGCGCAGCAGCCCCTCCTTGACCAACGGGGTTCATGGTGAAGGAGAATCTCACTGGGGCCTCCAGAGATGCTGTGAGAATTTCTCTGGAATGATTACTCCAACACCAACTGAGATTGGAAAAGAGGAGTTTATTTACCCAGAAATCACAGTGGGATCACTCCCAAAGATCTCTAGACTGACCCAAACTTATACTTTTGTTTTCTACTTTCTAGCAATAAGGCAGGGTGAGTAAACAAGGTGGTCGTTTCCAGAAGCAGAAATGGCAGTTTGCTGTGTGACCTATGCAGTGTCAAAGAATTTCAAAACACACAAAGTTTCAAAACATACTTGGCAGTCAACTCTATGGTCAGGTCATCCTGGCTATTGTTAAGGGCACCCCCTACTTTAGTCTAACCCCTTTTCTCCTTCTATCTCCCTGTGGACCTCTTTCTAGAAAGATTCCTCCTTGAGAATTTCCATAATGCTGAACAAAGAGAAGTTCTGCTCCCAAGTAGTCAGCACATACAATGAATCAATAAATCGATACTTAACATTCAGCTTTTCCTATCAAGGGAAAAGGAGTTCCCACTAAGATATCAAGGGCAAATGGACCCTGGGGGTTGGGGAAGAGCAGACCAAAAGAGAGCTAGGATCCTGGTTTGTCAGAGAATTATAGGAGAAATATTTATCGGTGGTAGATCAAAAGCTTGCTTTCTCCTCTAAAAGAGTCCTGGATGGGTGTAGGGAGTCCAGGTCTGCAGATTGGGGTGGAGCTGCAAGGCCCTGGGTAGAAAAGAAAGACTTGGAGGCAGAGCTGATGCAGTTCACAAGTGTTGGGCTACTCAGTGCAGCTCCTTAGCCCCCTGAAGGCTGAATCCAGGGGAAGACAGGAGGGTCACTTATGGAAAGAGTAGGCTGATAGGTCTGCCCAGCCCAGAGTTCACTGTGAGTCTATTCTGGGATGGGAGGATAGAGTAGCATTTTGTTCTCCATTGTATCTGCCCATAGGAACTGCAGTTGCTGCCTCAGGTTCCTCTGTGTGAGCCGGGCTGGGAGGCTAGGAGTTCCCACCCTATTGGCTCAGAGGAGGCTATGGAAATACTTACTGAGCAGAGTCTGCTGAGGTCATCAGGGTGTCCTCAGGTAGGATGTGGAGCAAGACAGTCCCTGGAGCTCTCACCCTAGGGACTTATAGGCCAAGTAGGGGCGGAGAGACCACTCAGATGCTATGCTCCCAGGGACCTTCTCTGGCACAGTAGATCCTTGGGCACATTGAGAATTTGCCAATTGCCTGTGAGCCATGTTCTACTGTGACCCGAGGGCTTTGCTATCCTTCTCTGAACTTAGTCCGGTGAACCGACTAGTGCCATCCATCTGGAAAGAGAAAGGTAAGGGGACATCATAGCCACCCCAGCCTACCTCAGAGAACTATTGCAAGGAGGTAATGGGTTCACACATGTCAAGAGCCTAGGAATGTGCTTGTTTTTTGATTTCTTCAATGACTGTCATCAGCCGAAACCAGGGAACATGCTCTGGTGATCACACTTAAGGACCTGGAATCTTTGCTGTGTGGAGAACAAAGCACTATTGTCTTCGTGCAGAAGACAGTGTCCAGGGCCACAGAAAGAGTCCTTGATATGACTGAGAGAAGACGGTGCCTGCCATAATAAGAAGGAACTTTGCCTTAATGACAAATCTTCACACACACGTGTGTGTGATCCATGGAACACCCACTGTCCCCAACACACAGACACATAGAATAGAAACACATACAGGGACCCAAAGATAAAGACATTAGGAATAAGCCGGGTGCATGCCTTTAATCCCAGCACTCAAGAGGCAGAGGGAGGAGACTTGCCATGAGTTCTAGGCCACCCTGACACTACATAATGGATTCCAGCTCAGCCTGGGCTAAAGTTAGATCCTACCTCAAAAAAAAAAAAACAAAAGATATTAAAAAATACCTCCCTCAACATGCACTGTGGAGTCCTGTCTCACTCTGTCACACAAACACTATAACAACAACATCCTGACACCCCAACCCTGAGAACCCTGGGCCTGGCAGGCCTAGAAATGGAAGAGAGACTGGGAAAAAAATGCTTATACCTCCCTTATAGCCAAACACTTGAGGACACACTTGAGACTGAACAAAACACTTCAGCCACGGCTGCAAACAGGCCATGAAGTGCCCACAATTCCAGGAGCACTGAGATGTGGCAATTTGAAGCAGGGCTAGAGGCACAGCAACCCAGGGACTTCATAGCTATGGGTGCAGGGGACACTGAGACACTGTGACGTTGAGTTTCATAAACTCAGAACACAAAGGGAGACACAAAGGGAGAGGAAATTTCAGGTCACATTCATTCATGTGCAAGACTGGCCCATGTTTAATATCATCAGCGAGGAAGGACACGGTGGGACTGACTCCTGGGAGCAATTATCTTCTGGGGTTCACTATTCTACCCATAAAAAGGGGGAAGTTATTGACTTCACTCTTGATGAAAAGTATGAAGGGATTGTTGAACTTGAAGTTGGGCGTATTTCTCCAGAAGCCATCATTAAAGAAGGGGTTCCCAGACGCCCCTGTCCCTTTGTCATCGAAGGTCAAAAGAGCCTTATGTACAACCTGTAGGGAGAGAGGCAGAGGCAGGTTGGAGACTAGGAAAGTTCCCTCCTGGGCTGAAGTGAGGCCCTATGTAAGCACCTTATCTGGAAGGACTTCACGAGGCCTGTGCCCCCCCCCCATGTCCCATGACTCCCTGCTGCATTGCCACTGGAAGCCTTGTATCTACATATAGCTTTTGCCTGCCTTAGTCTGCTCCCCCCACCCCCTTCTTGGTTCCATCTCTCAAAAACTTGAAGTTTCACAGAGAAAGAACTATCTGCACTAGTGTCCCCTGTACTTATGTCTTCCCAGTGTGTGGTGATGAACCCTTGGGACAAGTGTCCTGAACATGACCTTCATAGTACCCAGACCCCCAGAGCACACAACCCATGATGAACTGCCTTTAATTTCCTGGAACCACTGGTCTTCTTGGCAAAGCTATTAATTCTGACGTGGTAGTTCAACAGTTATGCTCTAAATGTTATATGTAGAACATTCCAGAACATTGTCTCAGATCAATGAGCCTGACTGTAGAAATAAATTGTCTAATAAGGCTTAACGGCATGTATCAATGCAACTCATATGAGTTCTTGCATTGCCATAATAAAATACCACTAACTGGGTACTTTAAACAACAGAAATTTGGGGCTGGAGAGATGGATGGCTCAGTGGCTAAGGAACTTGCCTGCAAAGCCCAGTGCCCACATAAAGCCAAATGCACAGAGTAACATATGCATTGGAGTTCTTCAAAGGCAGCTTAGGGGCCCTGGCATGCCCATTCTCTCCTCTCTCTCTCTCTTCCTCCTCCTCCTCCTCTCTTTTCTCTGTCTCTCTGCTTGCAAGTAAATAAAATATGTAAACAACACAAGTTCACTTTCTCACCATCTGGGGCTATAAGGCCAAGCCTAAGGTGTTGACAAGGGTGTGTCCTTGGATCCTTCTAAGGACTTTCTTCTTGTCATGGTTATCTTCATGTTTCCCTGTGTCTTCACAAGTCTTTCTACCTCTCTGTGCCCAGATTTCCTCTTTGTTTAAGAATACAAATCTCGGTTGGGGAGATGGCTCAGTGGTTAAAGGCACTGGCTTGCAAAGCTTGATGACCTTGGTTCAATCCCCTAATGCCCATCTAAAACCAGATGTGCAACGTGGAACATGTGTCTGGAAGTCTTATGAGTATGGGTAAACTGAGTTCCAAAAACTCCATGGTCCTGGGCAAAGGTGAGACTGAGGGACAATAAGGCATCTGGGGGGTGGGTGGGTGATGCTCTACAGGATCAGCAGCACAATAATGCCCCTCTCCCACCTCTGATTTCTGACCCCATCCTGTCCACGTGAATCCTGATTCCTTGACAATGGTCTGACCCTAGTCTGTGCCCTTCCCTCTTTCTCAGCCTTGTGCCTGACCTGTCCTCACACCCTATTCTACCCTAATGGATACCTGTACCACACTGTCAGGAGTTGAGCTCACCTTGGAGCGTTTCAGAGGCTCATCCTTCGTGATACCAGAGTAATCAGTCCAGTTGTTGAAGACCTGGGTGATACCCAGAGGCCTCAGGACTGACTCCAGGTCATACATTGCAGAAATGGACAGGACAGGGAAGTGTAACTTGGCTGTCCTAATGGGTAGGAAGGAAAGTGTCTTTAGCATCAGAAAATGTGAACACCAGTGGGATTCTCCTGTCCTGGCAGTCCCTGAAATGCCTCCTCCTCCGAGAAGACCTGGGCTGATTCAGTGTGTCCACTTGCCACCAAGCCTTATCATGTTCTACAGGGTTTGGCTATCCTCTCCTCCCTAACTAGGGTCGAGTGGTGCTACATGCTGCCTTTCAGAGGAAAGCAGGCTGAAATGCTTAGTTTCCACAGGGGAAAGCCAGGCCCAAGAAGGGTCTGTGCTGATGGCACAGGACTATTGGGGACCAGATAAACCCCACTGAGTGAGGGCAGAGAAACAGATCCTCCTGCCAATGTGCCCCGAGCCTATGAGTGCTAGCCTTTTCCTTTTCAGGGATTTCCATACAGGCTCCTCTTCTTCCTCCTCAAAGACCATCCACCCTGTCCTCTACCTTCAGCCCTGCCCAGGGCCCAAGCCTGTCTCCTTCTTCTTGGTTTAGCAGCAACACACACTGCAGTGTGGTCCTGCCCTGAGTCTGGATATTGAGGACATAGTGTGTCCATGCTAGGGTGGGAATTTCTAAAGACAAGACGTTTACATCTTTATTTTGAGCACTGTCCCTGGACTGAACCTGGACTACTATGGTGAGCACTGGGTCTGTCTGAAAGCTCGGGTGTATGCACTGTAGTAGCTGTGGTGGCCCTCGCCTCTGACCGGTCCTCTAGGACATCAGTCATGTTGTGGCTCAGAAGTCTGCTGGCCCCTGGGATTAGCAATCACCTTTGGTTGAAGGTTTGACGAATCTTAATGAGATGCTGGTAGGTCAGCATCTGTTCCACCTGTTGCATCTTCCCCTTGTCAGGCATGATGAAGAAGGCCATGGCACTGCCCAGGTCAGGCTGGAGCAGCACCAAGCTAGACAACTCCTTGACCCATTGCAGATAATATATACCCATGCGATTCACCATGGGAACCTTTATGGTTGTCCTTGTATCCAAGTGAAATTCTTCTTTCACGACACGCTGAGCCTTAAATTCGTCATACCATTTCCCTGGAGATAAATAAAGGTGATGTTAGCTAGTGGTGAGATCCAGGCAGGTAACTATGTCCATGGTCTTGGCAGATGGCTCAGAGGGTTAAATGCTTGGCACATATGTATGAGGACCTAATTATGGATCCCAGCACCCACATAAAAGCCAGGTGTGGCAGTAGGCACCTATAATCCTAGCACGAGTAAGAAGGAGGCGGGGGAATTCTGTGAGTCTTGCTGACCACCTACTCCAGTCAACTCAGTGGGGTCCAGATTCAATGTAAGATCCTGTTTCCAAAAAAGTTGGCTAGCATTCCTGAGGAATGGCTACTAAGGTTGTCCTCTGTCCTCCACACATATGTATACACTCTCACATATGAATATACACACAAACATATATACATACACCAAAGAAGAAAGATGGAAAGAACAAAAGGGAGAAAGGGATGGAGGTGGAGGAGGGCTCCAGCTCCAGCTTCATCAGCACTAATATGAAATAAAAATGTCAATACATAAAAGAGGTGGGCTGGAGAGATGGCTCAGCGGTTAAGGCACTTGCCTCCAGTGCCTAAGGCCCCGGGTTCAATTCCCAAGGACCCACATAAGCCAGACCCACAAGGTGGTGGCCCTGGTTCTCTCTCTCTCTCTCTCTCTCTCTCTCTCTCTCTCTCTCTCTCTCTCTCTCTCTCTCCTCTCTCTGTATCTCTCTGCTTCAAACTGAATAAATAAAATATTTTTTAAAAAAGTGACTCTCTGGAATAGAAGCCTTCTCACTCAAACCTGGGGAAAGAACAAATGGAAGATACCACACAAAACGCTCTTGTATGTTATATGCAGGAGACAAGATCTATAAACAAACTCATGAAGTCAGGAGAGATCCAAGCAGGCCAGGAAGTGCTTGTCATTCACAGCTGGAGCTTTCAGCAAGAGCATTGGAAACTGCGAGAGAGTGCTTCTTTCCCTACCCACGGCCTTGCATGAACCGGAGCTGAGGAGAGGGGAGACCACCAGGCAGCATTCCATAGGAATCCCTTCCCATATGCTAGCACCTAGAAAATGGAGATTTCCATAAGCAAGGTCTCCCACTCACTCCTTTCCAACACAGCACTGAGCTGTCAGGACAAGCTGAGAGGGTACCATCTTCACAACTTCACAACAACAGGTAGGCTAAAAAATTCCTCCAAAAAGCAATAGGTCTGCTCTGCACTGGGGACAATACGTAAGCCACATCTGGATCTATAGGTTTAAGCTGCAAGTGCAAATTGCACCTTCCATATCCAGGCAGGCTGCTAAAAGAAACATCACAGGGAAGAACAGAATTCCGCCAAAGCCGAAACACTCACCAGTGCCATAAATCTTTTTTTTTTAAAATTTAATGCACCTTTAGTATATTTTGCCAATTTTTGATCATTTGATCATTTGTGTTAGGGTAAACTTGTCACTTTTAGAGTGCTTTTAATTTTTAGCGCCTCCTTTAAAAACATGTTGCACATCTACTTTGTATTAGTTTGTTTATTGCTCAGTTGGATTTTAGGATTGTTCTGGATGTTTCTCCCACATATAACTCATACACTTTCCTTCTCATTCAACCCCTTCTCCACATTTTCTCCTTCTTAGCCCCCTTCATTCTACTCCATAACTATAGTCTTAACAACCTTAATAACTTCTAAAATCTGTGGAACTCAAAAATTTCTAACTTTCCTCATCCAGGTACTTGCAAACTCAGACTTTTATTTTTTCAAAATTAACTCGAATCCCTATCTTAATCTCCTCTATATCACCCCAACTTCTTAGCAACCAAAGTCTACTCCACACTGTCTTTGCTCCTTTGTTCACCAATGGTTACTGAATTCAAAGGGACCACTGTTGCTAATTCATTACTGTCACACTTACATAGTGTGCATATAGAGGGCACACCAAGCTCCTAAGGCTCCTAAATGATGATATGACTTTTAACTACATGTCTAAGGATATAATTGATAAAGCAAAAAGAAAATCCAAGCAATTAAATAGCCTAGATGCACAAATTCTAATGCAATAATATAAGAAACGACAAAAATCAAGGAAACATAACTCCTCCAAAATTATGAGTGCCACACTAATGGCCTCCAGTAGGAATCAATGCCAGGCAGAGGATTCAGAAAAATGATTATAAGTATGTTCAAAGAAATCAAAGGAATCAAAGAAGAATCCCAATAGAACACTGAAAATCAGTTGAATGAAAGAGGTTGACAAAAGATATGAGAGAAGAAATTAATAAAGACCTAGAAATGCTGAAGAGAAACCAATTGGAAATACTGGAAAAATAAAAACACAGTAAGTCAAAGTTAAAACTCCATAAAAAGCTTCACTAACAGAATGGACCAGGGTGAGGTCAGAATATCTGAACTTGAAGAAAAGGTGGAGGAGATGGAACATTCCAACAAGGTGAAAGATAATTTAATAAGATACAAAAAGGACTTTCAAGACATTTAGGGGCTGGAGAGATGGCTCAGCGGTTAAGGCACTTGCCTCCAGTGCCTAAGGCCCCCGGGGTTCAATTCCCCAGGACCCACATAAACCAGACCTGTTGTAGAAATATCCCATAATAAACAGACAGAGCCTTTGCAGCAAGAGGAGAGGAGGGTTTAATTTTCACCTGGGCCCGGGGGTCAAGCTTAGAGAACTCTTGGCCACGAACCCCATTTCCAAAGATATTTTATAGTCAGTACAGAGTAGGGTACGTGACATTATACATGCAAATTACCATTACCTACTAGTTCACACATTTACAATAGGTTTCAGGAAATTCAGATACTCTCCTCAGGTATTCTCCAGCCTTGTCTCTCCTAATTTCCTTATCACAGGTAAAGCAATTACTTCTTTTGTCTCACTGAACTTCAAAGCTCTGGTAGTTTCTCATCTCATGGCCATCTGTGGCCTTAAGAATGTAACAATGAATATAGGGGAGGGGGGCAGTGAGCTCGCACTCATTTTGCTACAATAGACCCACAAGGTGGTGAGCCTGGTGTTCTCTCTCATCTCTCTGCTTGAAAATGAATAAATTTTAAAAAGACATTTAGGATATGATGAAGAGGTAAAAACCTAAGATTTCTGGGTATAGAAAGAGAAGAATTTAGGTCTAAAGGTATTTTCAACAAGATCATTGAAGAAAATTCCCAAAATTAGGGAAACAAATGCCAATACAGATACATAAAACATCTAGAGCACAACGTAGAAAGACTAAAAAAGAATCTCTCCTTGTCATAGTATCGTTAGACTATTAGATATACAGATCAAGAAGATTATATTGAAAGCAGCCAGAGAGAGGCACCAACCACTTATAGGCAAACCTATCAGAATGACAAGTTTTCTCAACAGAAACGTTAAAATCCATGGAAGCTTCACATCTGAAAGACAACCACTAACCATGACTACTATATCCAGCCAAAGTATCTCCTAAGGAAACGAGAAAGACCACTGAGCCAGCACGACAGAAATGTTGAAGTGAATCATTTGGATTGAAGAGAAGGAAAAATGCAAACATGAAATCACAGGAAAGAATAAACCAGGATTTGAATAATAGTTTAATGCAAGGGAGGAATAGAAGAACACTAAACACTACAAAAATCAAACAGAATGACAGGAACTAATGTTCACTTACTTTCAATAATAGCTCTGAATATAATCTTAATTTCCCAATCGGAAGACACAGACTAGCAGAATAGATTAAAAGACAGGACCCTTCCATCTACAGAAAACACACCTCACCCTGAAAGAGAGATGTTGCATCAGGGTGAAAGGATAGAAAATGGTATTTTAAGGAAATGGGTCCAGGAAACAAGCCAGGTGTCACTTTTCTAATATCTAACATGATAGTCTTCAAACCAACATTAGTCAGAAGAGATAAAGAGGGTCACATTAAACTGATTACGAGTACAATGCAACAAGAGAGGACCTTGCAATTCTCAACATAAATGCATCAAAGACAGGTGCACTGTTGCATGACTCTTTTCCTCTGAAACCATGAAGCCATCTTGAGGTAAAGAATGCTTTGGTAGGGTGTCTATGGCAACTTCAGAGCAGAACTATACAATGGTACAAGGTCTATAGTAATGGGAATGGAGCTATTAACAACTCCCTAGTGGATGGAGGAAGGGAGGGTCACAGACCCTAAACCTGAAGTTCCAGCAATTATTCCTGCCTTCCCTCCCCCTTCCCCTACTTCAAGTGATCTTGGGAAAAAGTGAGATTAGTAGGAGGTGGACGGTTAACTAGAAGTGGGACTCCATGATGCAGCTTTTATGAGGTCTCTATCCAGGACGAGGTGGGACTTTGTGGTAATGCAGCTACCTTGAGTCGCCCAGGCTCCTGTAAACAACCCCTCACCCTGCTCTGTAAGTAACCCCAATAAACTCATCAGTTCACCAAAGCTGATTTTGGTGCAATTGAACTTTGGTCTGCCATCTGAGCCTTATTTGGGGATCTACTGGGTTCTCAGACTCTGCAGCCTGCAGAGGGTAAGTAATTGTTGTTGAACTGCTCGTCCACGTCATGTACGCAATCTAATAATTCCCTCTTCGTCACGCTATGTTCTACTGGCTCTGTTCTTCTAGAGAACCCTAACTCACATCGGTGGTTTCCCTGGAGCCCACTCAGCCTGGAGGTCCCACCTTACTCACCATGGAAGCACATGTAATCCACCAATGCCAGATCCGTCTCTCGGTCCAGATCCTTGAACACCGTCACTATTTCTGTGAAGGTTTTCTTCCTTACATGGTGGTTGATCTGTTTCTTGGCCTCTTGGTTGTTGGTGAAGTTCAAGGCGATGGCTTTGATGTGGTAGAGCTCCTTGATGTCCTTCAAAAACTTGGTCACCAGTTTCAGCCTACTGTGAATGAACAGGCTCATGCCACCGGTCATGGCGGACTTCTCGTTGGGCTGGTGGAGGGTAGGGAGGATATTGTGGAAGCACTTGTGGATGACATCCTCGGATAAGTCTGTGTGGTTGAGATTCAGCCCCTCCATGATCTGCTTATGAGTGTCACCTTTGGTTGCCAGGGCGAGCATTGTAAGGCCAGCGGCGATTCTCAATGGAGCAAAGAAGATGTTGGTGTCATTTGATCGCTGGGCTATTGCTCGAAACAAGAAGAAGGACATGTTGCTGATGCTGAGGACTATCTTCTGGCAGTTTGGAAGCTTCAGGAGTGAGCTGTCATACTGAGCATGATGGGGATCTTTGGTCTGAAAGCTGGAAACTAGGAAGCACTGGTCTGCCAGCAAGAGGAAGATGAGGGAGAAAGAGGGGGGCATTGTCCTGCAAGACAGAGAAGGGCACTCAAGCCCTGAGTCAGGGCCACTGGGACGTCCACCAGCTAATGATTGACACCATTGTGGTGAAAACAACCAGCTTCCTAAACACCCTCCACGCACTTAGCCTGGACCAGGCATGTTCCATGTCCTCATCATCGAGAGCTTCAGAGATACTGACCTGGGCAGGTCCATCCATCTGCCTGGACTATTGTCACCAGAACATGGTGCTTTCTTGTCACCAACAACAACAGCCTCCATTTACTCATGAGGACGCAAAAGCCCAGAGTGGTTAAGGCACACGTCCAACGGGAGGGAGCAGGTAGAGTGAGGCTCTCTGGTCCTGAGCCCCTGCTCTTGACAACCCTGCGTCCATCTGCCGTGACTTGAGTGCAAGACAAACTGAACTGCCCTGTTTCACAAAGAGCTCCTGTCGCCAGAACCCATGGAACCCAAGAGGAAACAAACAAAACCTCTCTCAACCCGAATTTAACCATAGAAGTCTTTCTTGGGGTTGTTAGTAATAGTACTTACACCTAAATAGAACTTCAGGAGCAGCAGGCTGGTGTGGTGGATTTAGCAAGCTGCCAGTCTTCCGGACCAGCTGAGGGCTCACAGGTGAGAGTCAGGGCGATGAACCCCAGATAAGAAAGAAGGAAGGGACAGAAGGCAGTCAGGTTATCTGAGGAGTTAAGGAACACACCTTATTTCTTGGGGACCAGGAGTTCCCACTAAGAGATTAAGGACAAATGGACCCTGGGCAGGAGAATGAGGCCTGTAGAGCTGAGTACCAGGACCCTTGATCTGTCATGGTAATTCTAGGAAACATATTTTTATGGGTGGTAGTTAAAAGGGTTCACTACTTGCCTAAGAGAGTCGGAGATGGGGTTGTTTACTGTGTACTCAAGCTGAGGTCCAGGTCTCTGGCTTGAGGTGGAGATGCAAGGCCCTGGGAATGGAAGAAGGATATAGAGCAGTGTGTATCCAGCGCAGGGAATGCGACTGCCCTTGGCAGCTCCTCAGCCTTCCAAATGCAGAGACCAGGGGAAGGCAAGAGATCCAGACCAGCCTGGGTCTGGGAGGGCTCCCCAAGGAAGAACAGGCCACAAAGCCAGTGCTGCTCAGAGCTCCAGTTGGTGCCTCAGAGTATTCTGGTGTGGAGAGTATTCTGAGTCAGGTGAAGAGGCTGGCAGAGCTCTTACCTCATGGGCTCAGGAGGAGGCTGGCAGAGGACTTACTGAACAGTAGCTGCGAGGTCAATCAGAGGTCCTCAGACTGGATGTCCAGCGATGACCGTCCCTCGTGCTGTTGTTCTAGGGACTTACAGGCCAAAGAGCAGGTGAGGACACTCAGTCCCTATATGCCCAGGGACCTTCTGTGCTGGAGGAGAGCCTGGGGCACCTTGAGACATTTCCAAGTGACCATGTGCTCCTGTTACCCAAGGGCCTGGTTGTCCTTTCCTGAACTAAGTCCAGAAAACCTGGCTAGTATGCCCCATATGAAAGAGGGGAGAAGGTAGAGGCACCTTGACTACCCAACCTAACTCAGGGAGCTGCTGAGAGGAGGTAATGATGAGCGTGCCAAGAGCCCAGGGCTGTAGCTGCTCCTTGGTGTCCTCTGTAATTGAATTGTCACCTGCCCGAAGTCAGGAAGTAATGCTTCTGTCTTTGCTCTGGAAGGTCAGATTTAAAGACCAAGAATCTATGCAGTGTGGGATCCAAAACCTTTTTGTCTTGGTACAGAAGATAGATAACATCCCAATGCCTAGGGCCACAGAAGGAGTCCTTGGTGTGACAGAGAACTGTCTCCACTCAAACGAGAAGGAGCTTGGCCTTGTTGACAAGTGTGAAGACCCTTTTTCTTCACATGTGTGCATCTGCTCCGTGAAACATTCATTCCCAAACATAAAATATAGAAATACATAAAGGTCCAGAGATATGCAGATATTAAACATATGTCCCCAGCAAACACCTGTCTCTGTGTCATATAAAACCATAAGACACCCATTGTTGACTCTCCAACCCTCAGAGCACTGGAAACGTCTTGACCCTGTGCTCTGCAGTCACATAGTGATGGCACTGATTCTCTGCCTTTTAATATTCTTATTTATTTATTTGCAGAGAGAGAGGGAGGGAGAGAGAATGAATGAATTTGCAAGACACTGCAAATAAATCCAGATGCATGAGCTACTTTGTGCATCTGGCTTTATGTAGGTACTGGGGAATCAAACCTGGGTTGTTAGGCTTTACAGGCAAGTACCTTAACCACTGAGCAATCTATCCAGCCTTCTCAAATGGATGGATAATATTCCCTTGTATGGTGGACATTTTTTGCTTGTCCATTCATCCATTAATAGTCACATTGGCTAAATGCTTGTTTTAGTGCTTTGCCACTAGGGACCAAAGTAATTTCTTTTGAGAATAGAGCAGAGGCAAAATTTGGGTTATATATTAAGCTAGTTAATTTTGACTACCAACTTCATTGGATTAAACAAGCCACATTAGGGATGAGTAACTGCTCTCTGATTGGGATTTAGGAGCACTCCACAAAAAGGACATCAAGACAGTACATCTCACCAAAAGTCTGTGGCTCGGGACTTGGTTCTTAGGAGAGGAAAATCCAATATAGTGATTATATTAAACAGAAAGCATGTCAAACTGCCTTCTAAATATCTATGTTTTCTTCCGTAGATTGGCATTTCTTGTGGTGTTTCTTTATGCAAAAAGCAGAGGTTCGTGCCGAGGTGCATGGCTGGCAAAGTTACCCAGAATAAGGTACAAGTGTGCACTTATCCCTCAAAATGACATTGACACCACATCCTCCAGGGCTCAGAGAACCTTTGGGAAGAGGGGGTGGAATGAGATAAGAGAGGAGTATAATGGGGGGGGGGTGAATGCTGCCTTCTGAAGATGACATGGCCGTTACACTCACGAACATTTCCTGCAAAAGATTGAGCCTGTAAACATTTCAGCATGGATGGGGAAGTGGTTCCTGAGACCCCACACCTCCCCGAGTAGCTAGTGAAACAGATTTACTAAGAAAGCGAGAGTCATGCCCCTCAGTAGTATAGCTATTAGAGGGTTGCCCACTCTCCAGTAAATTCCCTCCCACTCATGGTCATGTAAAGAACCCTAAGTTAACTCACTGGGAAAAAACCCAAACAACCACTCCAGAACAAAGGAGGGACAAGGCATTGTGGAGGGAACAAGGCATGAGAGAGTTGGCATTTTAGGAGCAGTTCATCAGGCTAGACTGCACTGTGTCCACCAGGGAGTTACGAAAGAGGTTAATTCAGCAAGATGCACCGGCTGGTGAAGGAGGAGCATTGCGGTTGTAGATACAACCAAACTTTTCTGATTTGATTTGAGGCCCGCATCATAGGAGGGCATTTGTGTCTGCTACTATAAACCTAGTCAAAAGCCTGTGGCTGCAGAGCTCATAGGCCCAAGTGGCAAAGCAACTGCTATCCTATTATTTTATGGAATGGCTATGATCTGCCTGTCCAATTTCCTTCCAAGCAACTGTGCTTAGTAAGCACAAAGAGCACCGCTGCTGTCTGCCTTGGATATGCAGGAGAGCTTCTAGAAGTGGGTGGTGGTTGCTGATGGAAAGACTCATGACCAGTTAAACTGACAAGAATACGTGTCTGTTGAGGTAGCATAGCTGTCCCATGCTCAAAAAAAGATTATAGACATGTCACTTCTTCTAAGGCCCAGGGAACCTTACAGAA
This sequence comes from Zapus hudsonius, assembly GCA_004024765.1. Taxonomy (NCBI): domain Eukaryota; kingdom Metazoa; phylum Chordata; class Mammalia; order Rodentia; family Dipodidae; genus Zapus; species Zapus hudsonius. The sequence goes on from PVHP010016490.1 coordinate 14,248, forward strand.
GAGGGGGTGAAATGTTAAGAGTCAGAGGAGAGATGTGGAGTATTATAGCATTCCATCTTTTTTTCCTTTCAGTAGAACATAGTCTAACATGTTCACCATCTTGTAGTAGGTTACACCTTGTCTGGTAGCCATGGCAACTATGGAGGAGAGCATGCAGTCATGCCTAGGTTTATGGTGGTGGTGATGGAGCCACTGGCACCCCGTATTAGATGGAGGAGGGGAAAGTCACCCTCACCTGAGACTCCAGCTCTTGTTCCCTCTTGGCCACCCCCACCCTAGCTGCAAGTGATCCTGGTAGATGCTAGAGTATATAGGCCACATCACACTGGTTTTGCAGGTGGTAGATTTGAAGAGGTATGGGGTTGTTTCGGTCAGCTTCTTAGTCGCTGCACAGAAAGACCCCAAACAAAAGCGGCTTGTGGAGGAATGGGTTTATTTGGCTTACAGACTTGAGGGGAGACGCCATCCTGGCAGGGAAAACGATGGCATGAGCAGAGGGGTGGACATCACCTCTGCCACAGCACTGCAAACAGCGGCAGGAAGGTGTGCCAAGTACTGGCAAGGGGGAGCTGGCTTATAACCCCCATAAGCCCGCCCCAACAATACAGCTCTAGTGAGGTTCTAATTCCCAAATTGCCATCAGCTGAGGATCGATCTATCAGAACACATTCATTCATTTGTGGGGGACACCTGGATCAAACCATGACAGTCTGCCCCTGGCCCCCACAAACAAATAATCATACATGATGCAAATACAATGTGTTCAGCTCAACTCTTAAGTCCCCACAGCTTTCATTTGAGCCATAATACCAAAAATAAACCTGTAATGGCACAGAACATTCACAATGCAAAACATGAGGCACAGCAAAAACAGATTGACCAATACAAGATTTAAAACAAACAGAGCACCATCAATCTCTAACTCCAAGTTCAATGATTCTAGCCAATAAAAAGTCTCTTGGAGATTCAAATCCGCCCCTCCAGTTTGACTATTCACAGTCTGGGAAAACTTCATCCAGTGCTGGCAGCTCGCCTTGGCACCCATCCATAGTCCTGGAATTCTTTGGGTCTCCATTGCAACCCACAGTTCATCCTCATGGCTCCATCGGGCTCCATGCAGGCAACCTTGCACACCTGCTTCACATGCCGAGGAAATGTGAGGGAAACCACTCTCTGATTGGCTGAGTCATATGATCTCTTGGCATACATGGTTATTTCAAACTAAGGTCCTCATGAATATCAGGAATGTGAGGACGATAGAGGAAGGACAAGCAATTTTTTTTTAGGGACTGGACTGTTGCAGTTACTTTCTTGTTGCTGGGGCAAACACTACGAGAAGCAACTTAGGAGGAAAGGGTTTATTTAGGGCTTACAGAATCCAGAGGAAGCACCATCAATGGTGGAAGAAGCTGGCTCACTCCATAGATGCATAGCAAAGAGACACTACCAAGAGCCAGCAAACAGGAACAGATAGAGCTCAACACTGCTTTGAACACACCTGTCATGGTTTGATCCAGGTGTCCCCCACAAACAAATGACTGTGTTCTGGGTAATTGATCCTCAGCTGATGGCAGTTTAGATTTTACAAATGGAGCTGTGTTGTTGGGGGCGGACTTTTGGGGGTTATAAACCAGCTTCCCCTTGCCAGTATTTGGCACACCTTCCTGCTGCTGTTTCCAGTGCTGTGGCAGAGGTGATGTCCACCCCTCTGCTCATGACATCATTTTCCCTGCCAGGATGGAGTCTCCCCTGGAGTCTGTAAGCCAAATAAACCCATTCTTCCACAAGCCGCTTTTGTTTGGGTTCTTTCTGCGCAGCAACTAGAAAGCTGACCACAACATAAGAGTAGACAATTATCTACACAGAGTATGCTGAGTGCATTTTTCCTGTGGAAGAAGATGTATGGTGGTGGTGGGGGGGAAGGTAAGAGATTTTTCACCGAAACTTTTATCCCTTTTATCAGCTAGGTGTGGCTGACAGAGAAGCAGCAATTTTGGTTCAGACCCAGAACGTAGCAGATCCAGGGAGCCAGTTCTAGTGGTGGGTGTGACCAATGAGAGCATTGCTCCACTCCTGCTTGTCTTTGTGGCCAATCAGCATGAGCCAACTCCAGAAGGCCCAGGGAAATGTGAGGCAACCCTGCCTAGGATGAGGGGGCCAGATGACTCATGGAGAATGCCTGTGTTTTGAACTATGGAGTCTGAAAGGGAACATGGTCGTTTATCCCTGCATTTGGACCCAACATTGCTGTTTTGACAGAATAATGAATACAAGGAATGAGATTTTCTTTCGTGGTCTGTTAGGTCTCACTAAGGGCTTGTTACTGGTTGATACTATTTTTTAGGTCAGTCCTTAGTTGCTTAATCTCATGCCCCACTGGCACTGCTTAGAATGAATGGCAACAGACCTTCAGAGATTCTGTTCACCTTCTGTAAAAGGATTCAATATATAATGCTCACTTTTGAGTTTTGTAGGGATGTCAAACAGAATCCAGATCTATGAGAATAGCAGTACAGAATTTGAAAGAAGGTATCCTGCATGGGTGGAAGGAGGCTCTCAGGAACCATAAGGTGGTTGGGTAAATGCCAGCGGTGCGGGTTGGCTACATCCCCATGAAAAATACTAACCAGGGGTTTATGAAGCCTCCACACAGTATAGGCGATTGCCAATGCTGTTGGTTACATGCCAAGACTAGATGGTGAGTCCTTATTGCGGAAGACACTGAACATAATGGTTGCAGGACATGAATAAATTCCGCTGGGACTGAGGTGCAAGCTTGCTCCCTACCAGTTGGCATTTGTAGTGCCAGAAAGTGCTACATGGATTGCTGAGCAGTAATTGTTGCTAATGGTTCTGTGATCAGAGTGCCAGGTAAGATATTCCACTTGGTGCAATAGTTGTATGACTGTTAGGATTGCAACCATGCCAACTGTTTCTGACACTTGCTTCACCCAGGAGAACCCAGACTTAGTATTGTATACCTGGACAAACACTTATGACTCCAGGAGTTCATGCATCTCAGGGGGTGATGCTACTCTCATTGTTGGTCAGGGAAGTTTCTTTCTTAAATATTTTATTTATTTATTATTTATTTGTGAGCGAGTGTATGAGAGACAGAAAGAGGCAGAGAGAGAGAGAGAGAGAGAGAGAGAGAGAGAGAGAGAGAGAGAGAGAGAGAGAGAGAGAGAATGGGCATGCCAGGGCCTCTAGCCACTGGAAATGAACTCCAGACACATGTGACACCTTGTGCATCTGGCTTTATTTGGGTCCTGGGGAATCAAACTTGAGTCCTTCTGCTTTGCAGGCAAACACCTTAACTACTATGCCATCTCTCCAGCCTGGTCAGAGAAGTTTCTTTCTGTAGTAGGCAGTGGTTACTCAAAGGACTTATAACCAGTCAAACTACTGAGAAGCAGTGATTGTTGCTATGGTCTATCAGCCCAATTTTCAGCTATAAATGCAAGAAAATGATCATAATCTTAATCAATTTCATTCCTTCTAAATTTCAGGGAACAGAGCAGAGGAGTCGGCAGAAAGAGTAGAAGAGACAAAGGAGGAGTGCAGCAGGATTGTGTTCCTAAGACTGAAACATTCTTTCATGGAGTGAGGGATGAAGCTCAGGTTCATGAAAAGAAAAAAAAGATTGGCAAGGCTTCTTTCTGGAGTCATATGAATAGTAAACAGTTGGGGGAGGGGGCAGAGGGGGGCTTGAGTGGTGAATTGCCTGAGCGTTGCTTAGAAAACTGAAGTGATCGAGCTTTCTTGAGTTCTCACTCATACTGGTGTGTCAGGCTTTCCAGGGATGCCGCTGCTTAAAATTATGCTTCTATAAGTAGCCCCTCACTCATGTTCCTGTAAGTAACCCCTCACTCTTCACTCCTGCACAAATCCCACACCCCCTCACGCCTGTAAGTAACCCCTCACCCCTCATTCCTGTAAGTAACCCCTCACCTGTCACTCCTATATGTAACCCCTCACTCCTCACTCCTATTAGTAACCCCTCACTCATGCTCCTGTAAGTAACCCCTCACCCCTCACTCCTGTAAGTAACCCCTCATTCACGCTCCTGAAAGTAACCCCTCACTCATGCTCCTATATAGAATTGTTTCTTTGGCCTGTCATGACCTTCTCTATCTGGAGTGAATAGTAGTTGCTCTAAAAAAAAAAAAAGCATGTATCACCTGTGTTTGAAGACTTCCAGAGAAAGGAGGAGCTGATGCCTGAGAGAAGATATTATATTATTATTATTATTATTATTATATGGGATTCCCTACTCTGCCTATGAAAAAGGGAACATTAATGAATTCGTCCTTGATGATAACTAGGAAGGGCCTGTTGAACATGACAGTGAGGACCTTAGGCCAAGTTTCGTTTTCGTCACTTAGATCAGTGATCTCAGGAATCACTTCTTCCTTTTCAATGCGCAGAACAGCCTTATGTACAGCCTACAAGGAGACAAGCAGAGATTGGTCAGAGGCTGTGTTGCTTACACGCCAGGCTAGAGCCAGACCCCATGTGAGAGTCTTATTCTGGACAAGCCTCACTGGGACCTGTGTTCTCTAAGCAGTCCTTCCTTGCTCATGAACCTTCCCTGTCTGCTCCCTTCCCTCTGTCTCAGTCCTAGGCCTGACTCGGCTCACTCCTCTCCCTTCTCTCTTCACCTCTCATGCCCTTGGATGGAGCCTGCAGCTTTAGAGGGAGAAGGCTCTCAATACTTCATGCCTCCCCTCTCAGTGTACAGTTTTGAGCTCCTTGGGACAAGGGCTCTGAAGATGACCGTCACTGTCTCCAGAATCCAGGAGTGTGCACAGCCTGTAATGAACTGCAGCTGTCTCTGGGTCCCCTGATTCTCCAGTGGCCTCTTTGGACAACTCACTCATAATCCAGACTTTGCATTTCACCAGTCACTGAGCCTAGATTATCTGTGTAACTATGAGCAAACCAAGGCTCGAGCAGTAGAAGGTGCTGGGCGAGGCTAAGACCAACTGTCAGTGATGAACTTCAGGGAGGATCCATAAGGCCATCTGCATGGGACCCTCTGACTGGTTCCTACCCAGGGGACTCCTGAGAGTCTTCAGGAGAAACTGTCTGGAACTTGTGGGTGTCTTCTCGTCTTCCTCAGCCTTATGCTGGAACCCTCGAACCCATGCTGTCCTACAGACATCGAGACAACACCACGGTCAGGTGAGCTCACCTTGGAGAGCTTCAGGGGAGCGTCCTCTGTGACCCCCGAGAGGTCGGCACCATTGCTAAAGACCTTGGTGATGCCCAGTGTTCTCAGGACTGTCTGTAGGTCATAGGTTCCAGAAATGAACAGTTTGGGGAAATAGATATTGGCAAATCTGTCAGAAGCAGAACATAGGGGTTTCATGGCATTTCTCCTGCTCTGCTGGAAGTGATTTCTTTTCTGGTTGTTTCTTTAATTTGTTGCCCCCCCCACTCCTCCCACAGCAGGATGCTACGGTGCCACAGTGTACCATCCTTATACCATCTCTATACCACTCCCTTCTCCAACCAGGGGCAAGCCCCAGAACCTGGCTCCCAGGGGAACAGGAGCCATTTATTCAGAGAAGCAGCATAGAGTGACACCCCAGGTTGAAGGCTCAGCTCTCAGTTCCCAAAGGGAAAGGTGCTCACTGGTCTACAGGCTCTATGACCAGTTCATCTCCGCCCTGCCTGGTTCTTTGCTCTTGGCCAGGCACTGGGCTTCAGCAGAAGCCAGGCTGGGCAGTGGGTCAGCACCTCTGCCCACAGCTCACCTGAGGCCTGCTTATAACTCCTATGTGTTCCACAGTCCTGCACCCAACTGACAGCAGAGCCTGGACTTACTGGTGATACCAGGCACACTGACCATGCTACAGGACCATTGGCTTTTGAGGAACTGGTCAATTGGTCAATCCCACTGATGAGAGTCTAGATCTTTCTCTCTCTAGGCATCTTCAGCCACGTTCTGCTTGGGTTCAATGTAAAAGTTCTGCTTATGAGATGAACTCATTCTTTTCAGAGACATTGGAGCTGGAAGTCATGAGAGGAAGGATCAAGCCTGTCTGTCTAAGAGAAGTACCCTCTCAGTGATGTTCTGTGCAGGCTTCCCATGCCATGTGAGCAGGATGGGAAAAGTGATGATGTCACCCACATACTACTGTGCCAGCAACCAGCCAGACTTTTATTCTGATATAGAGAATTTTCAGCAGTTCCTCTCTGGCATTCTTAATGGCATCTCCATCAATGAGCAAACACCAACTCCTGCCCTGTGGCTCCAACACCAATGAACTGTGTATATCCAAGAAGGTTATACAAATTTCCCACATTTTTCCTTTAAAAACTTCCCCTTGCATTAGCCTCCTTGACCATATCCACAGTGTAGTACACCCAGAGGGCTCTGCTGTCCCTAAATACAAACTGTTACTCTGATGGACATTGGCATCAGGCATACATATTCTGTCTTGGAAATTCTACCAATTTGAGGGTCTTTGTCTCAAGAACCATCTCCCTGTTCTTGGTTCTACTGTGGCACATGCTACAGTGACTGTCACAAATCCCGAGACTGCATATTTGGGAGAGACTTTACATGCTGGGAAGGAGTCAAGTTCCAAGTCCTTGGTCTCCTCACAGTGAGCACTGTCAGTTCACAGAACCTGACCAGCACTGCTCTCTGGAGACTCGGGCACAGCCACAGAACCTGTGACCAACCAAGCCATGGGGTCTGCCCACCCCAGCCTGTGGCTAATCCTAAAAGCACCCCAGGCCTGTCATCGCTCAGAAGCTGAGGCGCTCTGAGTGGTCCCTGGTCTGGGGAATCACCTCAGATCGATGCGTTTCTGGATACTGTTGAGATGCTCATGGCTCAGGCTTTGCTCCAGCTGTGGCATCTTCCCCAGGCCTGGCAGGATGAAGAAGGCCATGGCGTCACCCACATAGTGCTGAACCAGTACCCAGCTGGACAAACTCTTATCCTGGTGCAGGTAAAATCTACCCAGGCGACTGACCATGGACACCAAAACCACCTTCTCCTTATGCACGTGGAACTCATCTTGCACCTCGCGCTCAGCCTGGAAGTCCTCATCTTGATATCCTGGAGAGAGGGAAGCATGACATGGCCTGGGGTGGGATCCAGGTTTGGGCTAATGAGAGGAGAGGATCCCTAGTCTCCTGTGAGAGGCTCCTTTAGGAACCTCGGCTTCATCCTTAATGTGGGATGAAGATGTAACCAGGATTTTTTTAATATATTTTATTTATTCACTTTCAGGCAGAGAGAGAGAGAGAGAGAGAGAGAGAGAGAGAGAGAGAGAGAGCACACCAGGGCCACCACCTTGTGGGTCTGGCTTATGTGGGTACTGGGGAATTGAACCGGTGGCCTTAGGCACTGGAGGCAAGTGCCTTAACCGCTAAGCCATCTCTCCAGCCCTGTAACCAGGATTTTTTGCAATGATCACCCAGGTGACTGAATGATACAGAATACCCATGTGTCGGGCAGATTGGTGGAAATCTAGAATTCTTTGCTTTTTCTTGATTGTCAACTTGGTACAACCTAGAGTTACCCACTGAGCCTCCTGGAATATCTGAGCAATTCTCCAGATGAGATTAGCACATTTGGGAGAGACTATACATTCTGGGAAGGAAGCAAGTGTCTGTGAGGGGTGAACTTGGGCAGGTGAATTAGGTTAGGATGAAGTACCTTCACTGTGGACAGCACCATTCTGTGGGCTGGGGTCCTGGGCTGGATACAGGGTGAGAGCTGGCTAAGCACTGGCATTCATCACTCTGCTTCCTCACAGAAGTGAGTGGATGTGACCAGCTGCCTCAGGCTTCTACCACCATGCCTCCCCTACCATGCTGGACTGTAACCTAGAAGTGTAAGCTGATATAAATACTTACTTACGTTGCTTGTGGTCAGGTATTTCACCCAGCAATGAAAATCTAACTAATACAGGGGGCAATGGCCAATCCCTTCATTCCACCAGTCCCTCCTTGTTGGCCAACACTGATAAAGCACTATGTCTGAAACTTCTGTCTCTCTTGTCCATTTAGAAAAGAGAAGGACTCTACCCTCCCCTGGGCCTCAAAATCATTGTTGACTGCAAAGCTATTGAGCTTGCACAGGTCCCTAAAATCCCCACTAGATGACCAGTACATTGGTAGCACTCAACCAATAAGGGTAAATTTGAGGGAAAATTGGCTCCCAGGACATGTCTTACAGCTTCAAGTCCATAACAGGAATGCTCCCAAGACACATTTTATATGACATCACGAAAGGTAGAAACAGTCAAATGGTGAAACACTTCCATTTTGTTATTCTCTCTGAGCCTCTAGGAACAACACCCCAACTACCTCAATATGATCCTGACTCGAGGTGTCTGAATCCCTCCCAGGACATGTATGCTTTCTGCTTTACCACAAGCTTCTTAATAAAAATCTTGTCTTCTTGACTTCTTATCCATCTATAAATATCATTTCTTGTTGAGAACAAGAACTTGGGCCATAGTGCTTTGACCACTTTGATAGTCTCCCCCAATTCCAGTCCACCTTACCATGGAAGGAGATGTAATTCACCAGGGCAAGATCTGTGCCTTTCTGCAGAAAACGAACCGATTCCTGTATTTGTCTCTGGGTTTTCTTCTCCACGTGATCATTGATCTGTTTCTTGGCCCCTTTGTCTCTGAAGTTGATGACGATGATATCTGAGTGGTACAGCCCCTTGACTCCCTGCACGAACTCGTCCGCCGGCTTGAGACTCTCATCAATGAACAGGCTGCTGCCGGTGGTCAGCTGTGGCTGGTGATCTGGCTGGTGGAGGCCCCTGAGGAGATGGTAGAAACACTTGTGGATGTCAGCTTCAGGCATGTCTGTGAGGTTGAGCCTCAGGCCCTCCATGATCTGCTTGTGAGTATCACCTTTGCTCCCCAGGGTGACCATTGCCAAGGCAGCAGCGATGCTCAGAGGAGAGAACAAGATGTTGGTGTGCTTTGACCAGTTTGGCGCTTCTCGGAGTAAGGAAAAGGAGAAGTTGGCGATGGTAAGGGCTAGCCTATGGCAGCGTGGAGGCTCCCTGTGCTTGTCGTGGTCAGAAACAGAAGCATCTGTCTCCCGGGCATCTTCATCCGGGGAGTTGGGGAGCAGGCAACACAGGCTTGCCAGCAAGAAGTGGAGCCAAGACAAAGAGGTTGGCATTGTTCTGCACGACAGAGAAAAAGGGCAGAAAGACTGTAAGAGCCGTGGTGGGGGAGACTATCCAGAGGCATGGCACCCTTCAGTAACAACACACTTGGGCCAAGAGGACCGGGCTGAGTACTAGGCTATCCAGGGTCCCCTGCCACAAGGACTGATCCAGACGGCCCACGGAGGAGGATATCCAGCTGATTGGGGATGGGGAGGGGGGACATTGGGGATAACAACTCATTGTTTGCCCACTGAATAATGTAACTCATTATGGACAATAAATATATATTTAAGACTTTAAAAAAAAGACACAAACCCCGAGTCTCCTGGGTGGCGACTCCTCTCAGCGACTGACACCCTTGAGCAAAAGCACCCAGTTCCTTGAATGTCTGCCTGCCAGGTGACAGCCTGAGTCAGGTGCTTTCTACATTCTCATCATTGTCTAGAGGAATTAAAATATGTGTGACAAAGCCAGGCATGGTGGCGCATGCCTTTAGTCCCAGCACTCAGGAAGCAGAGGTAGGAGGATCGCCATGAGTTCAAGGCCAGCCTGTGACTACATAGTGAATTCCAGGTTGGCCTGGGCTAGAGTGAGACCCTATCTTGTGTGTGTGTGTGTGTGTGTGTGTGTGTGTGTGTGTGTGTGTGTGTGAAGCCATCCTGTCAGCACCATCTTGAGATCTCATATTTATGAGCCCATTGCTTCCTTCCTGAAGCGCTGTGGGGAAACAGTATTCTCCTCCTTTACTCATGGAGAGGCTGATGTACATGTCCAAGGTCAGTGAGCAGATAGAGTAAATCCAGATCCTTCAGCAGCCTCTCCGGTCCTGAGACCATGCGCTTGACAGATCCCCGTGTATCTGCAATGAACTTGAGGTACAAGTGTCGTAGCCCCATCGCACAAAGGGGAAACTGAGGTAAGTAGATATAAAGGAATCATGCAAAATTATCTAGCAAATAGGTCAGACCAAGATCATAAAGGGCTTCTGGACTTGAGAAAAGTGGTTCCCATGGACCCTCAATCTTCAGTGTCCAGAGAGGGCAGGATCCTGTGCCACCCACACAGCTAGAGCAAAGTGGTTGTGATGAACACTGCTCTAAGTCCTGCCCAGGCTCCCCAGATGGCACACACTTCTATCGTCTCCCTCTTCTCTCACATGGTAGGTTACTTGAACATGAAATTGATTTTTGCTTGAACCCCGTGACATTCTGGGCCTGGGGATTTCTGTGGACCAAGGACCCATGTGACAGCCCTGGTGTTTAAAACCATTACCTATGGGCTCAAGGCATCTTGTTCTACTGGTTATATGGGGTGTTAAGAGCTCATAGGACAGCCCTGGTGTGTTTGAGGCGTTCATGACCATCGCCTGTGGGTGGAAGATGTCTTGCTTTCTCCGTTTTGTAGGAAGAGCAAGGCTCACAGTGGTTAGTAACCTGCTTAAGGCTACACAGAGGTCAAGTTGAGCTGGACAGACAGGCGTCCACCTTCTGGTCATGTGCCCCTTGTGCAGCTGAGGGAGCCTCCTGTGGCCCCTTCTCCTGGGAAGATGGGACCCCAGTTGCTGCTCAGGGCTGGGCACAGAGTATAGTGAGTATCTGAGCCCTGAAACATGGGACGAGTCTCGCTCTGCCCTAGCAGGCCATCCTGATCCTGGGGCTGGGCCTGAGAAGGACGTGAAATTTGTCTCCTCTGGAAAATCAGGTATGGAAGGAGCAAAGAAGTAAAATCAAGCAGGGGCTCCAATCTGGGTTCTGACACCAGCCATTCTGTGACTGAGCAAACATTTAAATTTCTCTTAACATCATTTAAAAAATAGCATAGTGGAGGAATTAAATGAAATAAATGTAAACATCAAAATGTAGACCTAGGGCTGGGGAGATTGCTCGGTGGGTACAGTATTTGCTTCACAAGCATAAGGGCCTCAGTTAGAATCTCTAGAACATATTTTAAAAACTGGGTGGGAGGGCTGCACGTGGGGTGCACACCTTTAATCCTAGCACTCAGGAAGCTAAGGTAGGAGGATTGCTGTAAATTTGAGGCCAGCCTGGAGCTATAGAGTGAATTCCAGGTCAGTCTGGGCTATAGTGAGACCCCCTCACATTTTAAAAATAATCCAAAACAAAAAAAATAAACAAGCAAAAGTTAGGTGTAATCCTGAGAGCTGAGACAGCAGAGATTAAAGGGACCCCAGGGCTTGCTGGCTGGGGTATCCAGTCAAATCAATGAACTTCAGGTTCAATGAAAGAATAAAGAATAAAGCAGAAAGAGAGAGAGAGAAAAAAAAAGCCTTCAATGTAGATATGACCTCAGGGGCAATCGGTGTGGGAGGAGAGAGGTAGGTTTTGCAATTTCCCAGCTTTCGGGTCCTGTCAGGAGGCTGAGAGATGAGTGATGAACCCAGATAAGAAAGATGAAGGAAGGAACAGAGGGGCAACCAGGTTATCTGAAGAGTTAATGAACACCCCTCTCCTTTGGGGACCAGGAATTCTCACCAGGAGATCAAAGGCAGTGGGCCCCTGGGCAGGAGGATGGGGTCTAGGGAGCAGAGGGGTTGGGAGAATGTTCTGGAATACTGGAGGCAATGCTGGAAGAGACCCCTTTTCTCCTGTAAGGCAGCTGAGGTCATTGAATCTGCAAACCCATGGCAGGGCCTGTGGTCAGGGCTGAAGAAGGACCCTGCGGGGTGGCAGAACAGGCAGGGTGCCAGTGCTGCCCAGTGAAACTCCTCAGTTCTCTGCAGGCAGACACCCAGGGTCAGTCCTGGCCCAGGGCTCATCAGTGGGCCTCCTGTGCTCTGGGTGAGCAGAGCAATAACCTTGTCCTCCCTGGCTCTACCTACAAGAGCTGCAGCTGGTCCCCTGGTTTCCCCTGTGTGAAAGGTGGTGAGCTAAATGGTGAGGTTGGCAGACCCTCCCCACCATGGGCTCAGGAGGAGGTGAAGGACTTACTGATCAGAGTCTGTCAAGGTCAGCGGGAGGCTCGTGGGTAGGATGAGCAGCACACACTGTTCCTTGTGCCCTCACCCTGGGGACTTACAGATCGTCAGCTCCTATGTGCTCAGGGGCCCTGTGCTGGAGGAACGCCTGGGGAATCTTGAGATCTGGCTCTGAGCTTCTGGGACCTGAGGGCCTGACTGTCCTTGCCTGAGCTGACTTGGTTTCAACGAAACTGAATGGTGCCATCCATCTGGAAGGGTACAGGGAGTGAGCCCGATGGCCACTGTAGCCCATCTCAGGTTCCTGCTGTGACAAGATAAGGCACCACATGTCAGGAGCCTAGGGCTCGGCCTGCTCCTTCGTGTCATCTGCAATTGTCCCCTGCCTGAAGAGAGAGCATACTTGAACCTCATCCCTGAAGGTCACACTTGGGGACCTGGAATCTGTGCTGGGTGGGATCAAAAGCCCTTCTATCTCATATAGAGGAGAGAGAGCAGCCCAGTGCCCAGGGCCACAGGGGGGTACTGGCTGTGACAGAGAGAAGACTGTCCACCCCAGTTAGGAGAGTGAAGACCACTTGTTCTCACATCCTATTACACAAACATAGAGACACATAGACACACATACAGGGGTTCATAGCTCCTTACATTAAGTATATCCCCACTCAACACACACACACACACACACACACACACCTGCACATACACACACACACACATGCACACACACATGCGCACACACACACACACACACACACACACACACACGCACAGTGTGGAGCCCTCTCGCTGTGACATAAACACCATAGCACCACCTTGAGAACCCTGGGCTTGGCAGGCCTGGAAAGGTCATGAAATGACAGGGACCATTACCTGGTGACACTGTTCAATACTATAGTGAAGACACCAATTCCTCACTCAGCCAGTGAGAGAGCCACAAGGCTCAGAGAGGGGCTTGACCGGGACACATAGAGCCACAGCATCCGTTCTGCACACACAGATTCCATGATGGAACACCAACCTCCGTCTACTAGCAACAGACGACTGTGCCTCACACTTCACCCTCCTCCCCAAACATCCCTTTTCGCCAATCACACTCCTCCCCCATCACCCTCCTCCTCCTCTTCCATTACCTCCTCCTCCCTCACCTCCTCCCCCTCCCACAACACCCCTTCTCCCACATCCTCCAGAGGACTCGTTCTTCTGTGCAGGTTCAGAATGCCTTTTTCCCTTGCTCTCCACCCCACCACTTTCTCACCTGGTGTTAAATAAAACCTGAGGCCCAGTAAACTCTCTGACTAGGTCCTCTATTGTGAACCCCAAATCTGACCCCGAGTACTGACAGAAATGGGATGAACTGGGCCATGCTGGTGAGGTCTCCAATGGAAATGAGGGTGTCGTTGAGAACAGATAGAAGGGTCCTCCTGCTCTGCTGTGGTAAAGAATTAGAAGGCATGTTCTCCATGCCCGGGGAGCTGGTAGAAGGCAGAGTTTAAAGGTGGGCGTTTAGTTAGCAGAGGACACTGCAAAACAGCAAAGCATTCAGATTGTACAGGGAGATTACTGGATACTTAGAGTCCGTTTTGTAATGAGAATCAGATCAGAGACTAGGCAAAATTTAAAAAGAATTTTTTTTGAAAAATTCTCAGCCTCATCGGGAAAGGAACCATCAAAACTGCCAGAAAAACTAACCTTTCACTCTATAAAGTAATATGCTTCTGAATTTTCATCATAGTCACATGCAGCTGAATAAGACAAGTTCTTTTATCTACGGACACTTGCATCTATTGGGAATTTTACCTGCTATGAATAATATGCCTATGAGCTTTGCTTACAAATACTCATGAAAACCACACTTGCAATTTATGAATAAAGAAAATATTAAAAAAACTATAAGCCCAAATAAACCCTTTCCTTTCCTTAAACTGTTTCTGGCTGGACATTTTGTTTCAGCAACAAGAAAGTAACTGTTACATTAAATAAATGTGTTTGTGCTTATATATACATATATATATGTATATATATGTATATATATGTATATATATGTATATATATGTATATATATGTATATATATATACATATATATATATGGGAATGGAATGAGTACTGAATCTTGTTTTCCCAGGAGTCTCCATGTGTCAAGCTAATGGCATCTGTGTCCCATGATCGTGGTCTTATAGATGGTGACTCAGGTGCATACACGTCATAATGATCTGGAGATATACAAGAAAAGATGTAACGTTTAGGAGGTCTTGGAACAGGCAAGCTTGTCATGCACCAAACTTGCCCACAAAACAGTATGCGCTGCTAACCTCTGACCTCTGACTCATTCACTCAGTGCATTTCATGGACATGAAATAGAAGGATGAGTCACTTTTTGAGTGTAGCTCTCCCCAGTATTGAGGTGAGGGGAAACATACGGGTAGTTTTCAGTGATACTCAGCACCATGCATAGTCCCACACTGAAGACAAAGAGGCCATACAGAGCCAATAATTCTTTTCATTTTTTAGTATTTTTATTTATTCATTTGCAAGCAGAGAGAGACAGAGAGAAAATAGATGCACCAGGGCCTCTAGCCAATGCAAACGAACTTCGAATACATGTGCCACTTTGTGCATCTGGCGTGGGGACTGGGGAATTGAACTTGGGTCACCAGGTTTTACAGGAAAACCCCTTAACTACTGAGCCATCTCTCCAGCCCCAGAGCCAATAATTCTTCATGAAATGTGTTTTGTTGGACACAGATGCTCTACTACCACTGTCATAGTGTGACCTCTACCTGCCTTTGTCCTTTAGAGGTGTGGTTGGTTACAAAATCTAACATTTTTACTAGCCCTCTCTCTCTCTTCTCTCTCTCTCTCTCCCTTTCTTCTTTTTCTCCATCTCTCTTCTTTCTTTTGTTGTGAGACAGGGTCTCATGTAGCCCAGACTCATCTCTAGACTGCTCTATCACTAAGATAATCTTGAATTCCTGATCCTCCTACCTCCCAAGTGCTGGAATTCTAGGTACATGTCATTACACCCATTTTCCTAACTGTCTTTAAGTTCCATAGACCTGACACACAATTACTACACGAGGGAACCCCCATCAGCCCTGGTGGAACCTTTTCTCGTGTCTTTCAAGTTGGGTACTAATTTCTCTTATTAACTAACTGATTACGGAAACCCTTTCAGAAACTTTCAGAGAAATGTATTCAGAAGGCCAGAGTGAGTGGCTAGAAAGCAAGACCCTAGACCATGAAGAGATGAGACAAAAGGCCATGTCTCTCTCCACAGACTTAATACAGACCTTCAGGGGATGGGGAAAGCGCCACCTAGTGATGGTGTTGCCCACAGATTATAACTCCTGAGTTCTGAACACTGTAACATCAGGTGGCCACCGTCCCTTTATTACACACTATAAAGGTGTAAAACTACACTTATTGGCCAAGGACCCTCTTGGGTTTAATACGATGACATTAGATCCACAGACATTTGTCCTACAAAGATAATTCGCAGACATCAACTGTCGAACCCATGAGGTGCCCTGCTTGAGCATCACCCTAGGAGCAGCGAGGCTTTTAATTGGAAAGGTCAGAGCACTTCCAGCAGACATCTAGGGAAAATAGAGAGAGAAGTTTAAAGCATCAGGGATAGGTTTTAAGTTTCCTTTGGGGATTTCAGAAAGTGGCTAAGGTTAGGATCTTCAATGTGCCCCAAAGGCCAAGTATTAAAGGCTCAGTCCCTTCACTGATACAACGGGGAGGTGGTCCCACCCTGTAAGAGGTGGGCCTGGAGGAAGGAAGTAGGTCACATGGTCACATCCTTGAGAGGAACAGTGGAACATCTCTGCCCCTTCTTGTCTCTCTTTTTATTTCCTGACCACCTGCAGGCAAGCAGAGCTCTCTTGTGACTTGTTAATTTACATGTGTGATGTCACATACATACACGTCTCTGGGCTCAGCTATAAAACCCCTTGTTAACTAGTGTTCAGGGACCAATGCTTCATCTATGCTTGGCTGGCCAGCATAAATCCTAAATTCGTAATAATAATAATAATAACCACAATAATAATAATAACAATAACAATAATAATAATAAAGTGAAACTCCACTCTCCTCTTGCTGTTTCGGCTTTGTCTGTTTGTCACAGGGAATTTCTTATATATATATATAGTCTATATATATATAAGGGAATTTCTTATATATATATAGTCTATATATATATATATATATAGTCCATAATGAGTTACATTATTTAGTGGGCAAACAATGAGTTGTTATCCCCAATTCCCCAATGCCTCCCCTCCCCATCCCCAGTCAGCTGGATATCCTCCTCCGTGGGTCTTCTGGATCAGTCCTTGTGGCAGGGGACCATGGATAGCCTAGTACTCAGCCTGATTCTCCTGGCCCAAGTGTGTTGTTACTGAGGGGTGCCATGCCTCTGGATAGTCTCCCCCACCACAGCTCTCACAATCTTTCCGCCCTGTTACGGGGAATTTCTACAACACTCATACCCTCCAAAATCACACTGGTGTCTCCTGTAGCCCAGTTTCAGTCTTTGGTAAAGTCATTCACAGATTTTTATCTCATGGATTTTCTCCTGAGGAAAGGAAGAGAGTTACAATGGCAGGACACAGGAGAAGCTGTAGAGAAGGTCTTCATGAAGCCAGGGAATTCTTGATGTAGCACACGGGGACAGAAGGTCTTATGATGCTATCTGCTTCCAGGAAGAATGTCTGTGGTTAGCTTTAGCCTTCATGTCTCCAGTGAGTGTGAGGTTCTAGGAGACCAGAGAAACCATCTTCAGCTGTTGAATATAGACCCAAGTTTTGAGTCTCCAAAGCTTAGCTACAATATCTATGGTGAAAAGAACTTGGTAGGCTGACTTCCAGCAGAGCTCAAAGACAATCTTTCTTTGGGGTCAGTCATTCCCAGAAGACAGGTTTTGACTGTAAGAAATCTGGTTGTCAGCTGTCAGTCGGTGCTGAGCAACTTCCTTAACTGACGAAAACATACCCCTGCATTAAAGTTTTATAGCATTTACTCATGAGTTCAGAAGAGCCAGAGATGCCCGAGTCTTTGTCATTATGGATGCAACTTCCAATGACTATTTCTTAAGGGGCCAGCCTGTGGTTCTCTAGTGACAGAGACTCGACTGTCACTAGAGTTAACAGTAGCAAGATGGCTACATTAACCAGAGTTTCTATGGCTGTGCCAAATAGTTACCTCAGAAAAGAAACTTGAGGGAGGATTTATTTGGGCTCACCATTTCAGGGGTTTCAGCCCAGGGTCAGCTGGATCCATTGTTTCTGGGCTTGTAGTAAGGAGTGCTTCATGGGACAGACTCCCTCGTCTCATTGGTAGTCAGGAAGCTGGGAGAGAGTTAGGAAGGATCCGGTAATATGAAGTGTCTTCTAGAGATCTTCCTCCAGCTAGCCTGACTTCCCAATAGTGGGACCCTTTTACGAAAGAGCTGTTGTTACACTTGTAGGGCTGAGTCCCATGTGACACTAGAGGGCGCCACTTCCCGCTTCTTCCTGCATACAATTGCCACTCCCACCTGCCAAACCCAGGAACCAAGGCTCCTCCAAGCTTTTGCTTGGATATCCTGATTTCTCTTCTGATACCCATCATGGCCCTGACCGTCGCCTCTGGACAGCTCCTCCTTCTCTTCACTCCTGTGGTGATTTGGATGAGAAATGGTCCCCACAGATTCATGTACCCAGCTGATGGAGCCTTTGGGGGGTGGAGTGTTGTTGGAGGAGGTGGGCCTTGGGATTTTCGAACGCAGCCTCCATTGCCAGTGCTAGTGAGCTCCCTTGATAGCTGCTGATATGTGAGGATGTGAGATGGTCAGGATAAATAATCTGACATGAGGGAAGTTGACATCTAGAAGCTAGAGGACCATACTGTTATAAAAATGTGAAAATACAACCTCGCTGGTCAGCTACATACACAAATAACGAAGGCAAAAATTCAACCTGGTACAGAAAACTCTGGAACTACAAAGGAGAAAAGGGGTATATAAATAATCAGAAAAACAATACGCGAGATGACAGGAACAGGTTGCTCCAGCCAGCGAGTGAAAGAACCAGGATTTAAACCCAGGTTTCTCTGCATGTACCAGGATGTTTTTCCCAGCATAAAAAAGCTTCCTCTCAAAACAGCAACCTGAAATAGCTCTTTCCTTCCAGAACCTGCTTCTGGTTGGGGGTTTTGTCCCAGCAATGAGAAGGTGAGGGAGGTGGGTATTGGCCCAGGTAGCAGGTTCCCCCTTTGCTCTTCAAGGCCTATCCTTAGAACAGCTAGCATTCCCCTCAGAGGAGTCCAAAGCCTTGCTCATTTAACAAGCCACCAAGTCGCTCTCAGAGCCCACAAGCACCT
Organism: Zapus hudsonius; assembly: GCA_004024765.1. Lineage (NCBI taxonomy): Eukaryota > Metazoa > Chordata > Mammalia > Rodentia > Dipodidae > Zapus > Zapus hudsonius. The sequence continues at coordinate 32,710 of PVHP010016490.1, forward strand.
AGGCCCATGCTGGTACTGTCTCTGCTCAGGGGTGTCTCGTCGGGTCTCAGGGAGATTCGACCTTTCTCATAGCTAAAAGCTTGAGACTCCAGGCCCCGAGGACAGCCAGGACTGCTGTTTCTCCACAGCCTCTGTCCAGCAGGGGTGGTCATCACTACCTTGTCCAGGGGCTCTCAACTTCCACCTCGCTGGGGGTGTCCTGGGCATTGCGCAATGTTTAGCCTTACCCTTGACCCCACCCACCTCCAGTCGAGATAACCAAGCATGTCAATGCTGGGACATGAGAGGACCTGATACATCAGGCAGTGAGAGCTGTGTCTCACTGAGGTCTCTCAGGTCTCACACTGTCGGAGAGTTCTTCTTATCCCATGGGGGACCCCAAACAGAAAGAAGGGCTACAAGTTTCTTATGCCTCCTTAATCTTCTCTCCTAGATGTGACCAAGAGGAAGGAGAAGAAATGTTCATTAAGGAATGACCCGCCCCAAAAAAGAATGACCCCATGGGACCCCAAAACTGCAGAGTCTCCCAGCCCAGATGTCACCGTCATGGGCCCAGAAAGAGGCTGAAGATGGCTCTCTCCCTGCATTTGTCACTGTTCTCCTGGGGCACACTTGTCATCCCCATGGACGGCAGTTCCGGCTTTGTTCTTTGCAGTGTCCCCAGGGAAAATGAATCCCATCAATCCTCATGGAGTGAATGGATGACCAGCAGATGGTCACTGGTCTCCGGGGAGTGAAAATGAAGCACCCCTTTGCTGCCGCGCACAATACGGGCATGGCTTCCTTCTTCTGGCTCCTGCAGTGAACGAGAAGCAATGAAAGTTAGCAGCCAGCATGTGACAGGCTGTAGCCCAGATGCTGGGCATCTTGTTCCTGCTGTGAGTACACAGAGACTGCCCTTTGGTTCCTGGTACCTGTCCCTGCTGAGTTGGGACAGAGATCAGGCATTGGAACCAGGCCAGGATCTGCCATCTCTGAGCTCTGTGACTTTGGAAAAGTCACTTTACCTTTTTGCACCTTAGCTTCCTCATTGTCAAATAACGGACAATCCCAAATTGGGAAAGGCTGACACAACAGCATGGGGTGTCACCCCAAATGTGCTAAGCCCTCACCAGCTCATAGGGTGTCTCCCCTCCTCCCTCCTGTCCCAGCAGTGAGGAAGAGCTGGGGGCAGGGCAGAACTCTGGCTCCTCACGGATTATGTAAACAGTGGGTGATAATTGTCCCTAAATCTCAAGGTTGTCGTGAGGGTCAGGGAAACCCACACCTTTCGAGTGCTTAGAATGATAAACAGTAGTGTAAGTCTCCCATGAGTGTGAGTGAAACCATCATTTTATTCCAGATGGGTGATACACTCTCCTTACCTCTAAATGTATAATGTGGCCGAAATGATGTGCAAGTCCCTTTGGGCTTTGCAGCCTTTGGGTCTCAAGGGCGCTCCGTGTACTCTGGCTGTAGAGGGTCATTCTTTAATTAACATTTCTTCTTCTAGGCAGCTCTTTCCCCTCACTTTGGATCCCACTGTTCTCTCGCCTGATTGTTAAGTAAATCTGTGGCCTCCAAGCATGGTTTGTCTCAGTGTCTCTTTCGGATCTGGAGTCACATATGGTGCCGTTACCTAGAAGAGCTGCCCTCTAGGGCCACCCCCATGGCTTCCTGGCCTCTTTCTCCTCTGTCCAGTGTCTCGGGTCTTTGAGGCACCTGCTCTTTCTGGACAGTTAAAACAACAACAACAAAAACAACAAAAGTCAGCATCGAGTCAGGTGAGCATCACCTGGGCAGGGTAGGACCCTATTGCCCAAACTAGTGGAGATGAAAGGACTCCATCTTTCTCCAGTTTACTGGTTGTGTGACTTGGTCACACATGGGAGAGACGATTAAGAAGGCATGAAGAGGCTTGTACCCCTTATTTCTCTTCACCCACTTGACTTCCCAGACCTCCTAATGGGTACCGTGCATTCTCATCCACCCAAGGGGTCCCCCTTCAGGTGTCTTTTACGTCATCTCAAAACCCTTTATCCTGGGGGAGATCAGAGCCAAGAAACTGATTATTCTTTTGCATCCCAGCCTGGTCATAGTATAAACTGTATAATGGGTTGAGAATGGTAACTTTGATCTTAAAATTTTTATCAGTTTAGTTAATCTCATACAGTGTCACGGAGAGTGGCCTGTCTCTGCCAATCTTGCACTGCTTTCTAGATCTTGCCACTACATGAAAAAAAAATCTACTTCTCAAAAAAGCCTCTTTTTCCACAGGACTTCTCCACTAACTTTGACCCTGTTGAATATTTTCTTCCTCCCAATCCCTTTACCCCAAGCCTCAACTCACCCTGCATAGGCTTCTGTCCCTGTGGAACCATCTTTCCATCCTTTCCTCGCTGTTCCTCTAATCAGCTCGAATCACTGACACCTGCAGCGGAGAGCCAGGTCGTGTCCCCCCTCTGCCACTGCCCCCCATCACTTTCCTCTGGCCTCAGTCTTCTCTCCTACGACTAAACTCAAAAACTCAATTCTCACCTGCTGCAGTGATGCACGCCTTTAATCCCAGCACTCGGGAGGCAGAGATAGGAGGATCACAGTGAGTTCAAGGCCAGCCTGAGACTACATAGTGAATTCCAGGTCAGCCTGGGTTAGAGCGAGACCCTACCTTAAAAAAAAATCAACTATCTCGTTTCCATAGTAACACCCCCCTCAAGGTACTCTTATGGGACATTACAGAAACAGGAGGCATACTCACTGTCCATTTCCCATTCATTCCCCTGTTGTGATCTCTCCTGGATTGAAAACCTCTGGGTTCCTCCTTCACTCAATATATTAATGAACTCCAGCATTCTTTCCAGTATGTCTGTGTCATGACATCGTCCAACACACCAGAGGAGAAAGCCCATATTGAAGCTTCAGCCATACTCATCACAGATTTCTTCCACACCCAAGACCCCCACTTGCCACCCTAGTGGGAATGAGGTAGTTTCCTCTATTGACCCTAGGTGGAATTTACAACCAACCCTCCCACTCCAATTTGAAAAGTATATCCCATTTTCTGAACCTGCCTATTTAAAGGGCTGAAGAGAGGCAGTGAACTATGATGAGA
>PVHP010016491.1:0-35950 GCA_004024765.1 Zapus hudsonius
GCAGCTCAAACAGAACCCCCACCCTCTCCCCCTCTCTCTGTTTCTCACTGAAACTTAATGCACGTACAAATTTCCCATTATTTTTTAAAGGGGACTTTTGACATCAGTCATATAAATGTCTGCTTTTAAGAAAGAAAATAAGGCAACTCTGAGGTCACACATAATCCTCCCTCACCCCCATCTTAGCAGGAAAAATGATGCTTGTTTGGGTTCGTCTCCATAAGTCAGATTCCTACAGCTCGGCTCTCCTTTGCGCAGTGGGGAGTTCTGTCTCTTTTATGAATCACCGAGTCCCAAAGGTGCAAATGCCTCTCTGAGCAGATGAAAATGACTCAAGATAACTAATGTGCGCTGGCTGGGATGAGCACCCCACAAGGAAGTGGGAACAGGGGTCTCTTCCGAGCCCAGAGGCAGCTGAGTCAATGGAGCGGGCAGAAGGCCTACAGCGCTGCTCTGGCCTCCCCCCTCCTGTGCTCACTGCCCACCACAAGCTCTGTCCATGGGGACATGTCTTGGCTGGATGGCAAGGTGGCCACAGGCTCCCTCAACCAAGGAACAGGGCCTGGCCCACCTTTGCGGCCACTGCCCCCGGCCCAGCGGTGGTGGTTTGATGTAAGATGTTCCCCATAGACTCATGCATTTGAAGATGCAGTCAGCAGTTGGTGGCTCTGGGAAGGCTGTGGCTCTTTAGGAGGTGGGGCCTTGCTAGAGGAAGTGTGTCTCTGAGGGCGGGTCTTGAGCCTAACCCAAGTGCCATTCTTACTCTCTCTACTTCCTGACTGCTGATGTGAAGGCATGATACAGGGCTCCTGCTCCTGCCATGGCAGACTTCCTCTTGAAACCATAACTCAAAAACAAACCCTGTCTTTCCTTAACCTGCTTCTGGTCACAGAAAGGACCAGTAACTGATATGGCAGTTCAGCCACACACATCACACCTGGGGATCCTGGTGTGTGTCACCGAGGAAACAGGCCGGGTGGGGGGCTGCCAAGCCTGGCTTTGATCTCCTACAGGTCAGCACAGGTTACATGGCAATGCTGGGAGGGGGGGTCTTTTGTGCTGACCTCCACCCCAGCTTCATCCGTCCCTCCATCCTGAAGTCCTGAAGTCACCCCCACTGAGCCCTGTGTCCCGGTAGGGCTGCCAGCCCCTGAAAGACTCAGCCTGTCTCTCAGCAGGGAATGTCTATCCCACATCCCAAGGCCCCTTCCTTGGTCACCTGGAGGGCAGGTGAGGTGGTTCACTGAGGCCATGGGGCTCAGAAACCAAACTGGGAGTCGGCCCTGTCTGAAGACAACTCATTCTGAACAAAGGCTTCTTCCCCAGAGGAGGCGAGAAGAATGATAAGATACTTAGACCATTGTGAAACCTGCAGACAGAAAGAGCCCGTCCAAATCTAATTTGGTTTCCATTCTAGCCTCGCCCCCAGTATTTTCTCTTGTATTAGGGAAGCAGTCCCGAGAGGATCTCAGCCCTAGGAGCCCCTTGGGCTCAGGGAGGAGGCTGTGGATGAAGTGACGTCAGGCCTATCATGAGAATGCATAGCTAACACCCAGCTGCCATGTCTTTGGAACTGCGTTTGGAAACCTGTGTTTCCAAATGTGAGTTTCCTGAAGGAAGGTTCCAAGAAACACCCGCCCACTGGGTTGTCTGTTGTTTTGTTGCAAAAATATAACAAAGCAGAAGCACATTTGTGTTCAAGTAAGCTTAGGAAATGCCACTCTGCAGCCAAGTCTGGTGAGCCCCAGGGATGCACCCGAAGGCGTCTTCTGAACCTCTGCCTCCCAGCACAGCCCCAGCCTGGCCTAGAGAAGAGGCCCAGGCGCACGGTGCCTGGGAAGGCAGGGCCTCTGGAGAGACACTGAGTCCTACGCAGCAGAGATGGGCCGCGGGTGCTGGCACTGAGTTGCACCCCAGGACACAGCCACACCAAGCAGGGCCACTCGCCAGCACCTAGTTTCCTTGTGGCGAGTCCCCGTCTCCCTGTTCTTCCCTGAGATGGGAAGCAGGAGGCCTGCAGCATGGAGCCCTAGGCCCATAGTGGGTGCAGGTAACCCCAGGGTGGCTCCGCAGCACAGGGTCCTAGTCCCAGGCAACCCCAGAGGGGTCCAGCAGGAGGTGGCTGTTTGCTCTGGGGGCTCTCCACCCTGACTGCTTCCTGGCCTGGGGAGCTGTGTAGGCTGCTGCAGACCCAGTTGCTGGGATTGAGGCTGGGAGTGAACTGCACCCCTGGGCCCCAGCTCCCCCATGAGCTCCTTTCCCACTGCCTGTGGCCAGGATGCCCCTGGCTCCATCCTGGCATGCTGTCTGGGCACAGTTCCTGTCGTAGCTGCAGAGAATAGGGTCGTGGGCAAGGGGGCAGCAGACCCAGGGACAGGAGTGAGTGAGGCCACTTTCCCGTATGAAGAGATCACCGTGGATGGGGATAATGGAAGCACAGGACCCCCAGCACACTGACAAAGGAGAAACCCACCCATCGGCCTGCCCACACCAAGCAGACCCACATCTGCAAAGCCCGCCAAGCCTCACGGCCACTGGCTCCTTTCAGGGTCGGAAGTGGCAGTTTGGTCAGGGAGAGCCCCCCTCAGGGCTGTCACCTAGTGGCAGGGGACACCAAGGTCACAGGAGCCAGTACTCCTGAAGCTGTGGGGTGTGCTTGCCCTCTGTGGTGTGCTGAGATCCCAGAGAAGCCGCTTGCTGGCCCTGTGGGAACCCTGGGAAACTGCCCATGGGAGTGAGCACACGGGTGTCCCCAGCCTTGGAGGGACAGGCCACAAGGACTCTGGAAGCCCAAAAAGCTTCTTCCTCTGCTGGTCTGAAGCCCTCCCCAGGACCCTCTGCCCTGTGCGGTGCCGCCCAGCCCAGAGCAGGGCTAAGGGCAGCAGACAGGATTGGTGAGGGGCAGAGCTCCGAGCCAGCAAGCATGTGGTCTGGGGGCACCGCGGCTGTGCTGATGTGCCCTCTCGAAGCAGCAGCAGAGAGGCATTCGTGTGAGTGTGCGAGAGCTGGCCGCTTCGAGTGGGTTTTATCTATTAACCACTTGGTTTGAGTGGCCGTCTTTGCTGGGGGAAGGCTGCTTACAAAGTTGCAGAATCCAAGCGGGAAGATGCTGTAAACATGAATGAGGGTTTCAACCCCACCCGAGCCTGCCTGTGCCCACCTCCCCTCACCACTAGGATTTGCTCTCGCAAACTGAGGGGAGTTAAACTTTTGATTTATTCTTTTTTTAAATAAATGGGTTGAAACCTCACAAGACCCCTTTGTTGGGAAGATTTTCAAAGAGGTTAGGGGGGGAAAAGTCTGTCAAATTTTGAAGAATTTAAGTTTCAGAAACTTTGTAGATGCAAATATATTTAAAGGCACAAAATTGTACAAGTGTAGAATGGAATGTTTTTAAAAATATTTTATTTATTCATTTTCAAGCAGATACAGAGAGAGAGAGAGAGAGAGAGAGAGAGATAGAACCAGGGCCACCACCTTGTGGGTGGGGCTTATGTGGGTCCCGGGGAATTGAACCTGGGGCCTTAGGCACTGGAGGTAAGTGCCTTAACCGCTGAGCCATCTCTCCAGCCCAGAATGGAATGTTTTCTAAGGATCCATTTTCATAGATTCATTTTTCTTTAAAAAATAAAGATATATTCCTTCTTCTTTTGTGAAATTTTACTTTACCTCGATGTCTAGACTGTTTTCTTCTAAGAAACCTCCCAGGAGCCCCCAGTGGCCAGCTGATGCCATGGAGGGAGGGTGGCAGACAGCAAAAACCGTGGTGTGGTGACATTCAGGCCTTGGAGAGCAGGCTCGGGAGGGTTCCTCGGGCACAGAGACCAAAAGGCATCCTTTCTTCCCCCGGTCCAGCTGCAGGCTGGCTCTGGGCGCCAGGGGTCATGTGCCCGGGAGGGTGGCAGTGGCCCACACAGAAGCAGTACCCAGGGAAGAGCCCAGGATGCAGGAAGCTGGTCTGGGGAGAGGGTGATGAAGCAGTTTGGTGTCCAGGGGTGCTGATAGCTGGGCAGGATCATTGCTGCCGGGGAGGGAGGCTGGCAGAGTTCCTCCAGGCTCTGGCAGGGCCTGGGAGTCCCTGGGCTGGGACATGCCTTCGATTTTTCTACCCGATGGACAGTAAGGCCAGGAATAGAGCCCTGTCATATGTAGCTCATGAAGTGTGGGGCCACAGAGGTGGGGCGGAAGACAGGAAGAGCTGGGAGGGACCCTAAGGAAGCAAGGACTGTCAGAGGGCCCATCCAAGCTCTGGGCTGGCACAGCAGGGCAGCAGGAGAGGCTGGGGGACCCTGAAGTCAATGGCCAAAGCACAAAAGAAGACCCTCATCCCAACACCAGAGAATCCCAAAGCCTAGAAACACAAAGATGGATGGACACGAGGCTGGAGACAGACTTGAGAGCAGAGGCACTTCCAAGGTAAGGGACACAGCCGTGATCACGAGGGAGAAAACTCCGGAGTGGTGTGGACAGTCTGCAGAGGACACACGGGAGGGGTCACAGAGATCCAGGTTCAGCATTAACTTCACAGAACACTCACAAAATAACTCAGTCCTCGGCGCTGGAAATCAGAGCCGTCATTGGTGGGCCAGGAACCAGCGGGAAGGCACAGATGGTTCAATCGATTCAGGTATGTGCACGTCTGTTAAAGTCATTGGCTTGGACAATTAGAACAGGTCCACACTCTGGTTTCTCTTCAGAGCGTATAAATCTTTCGCCTTTTACTAGAACAGGTCCTCCTAACTTGTGTGAAGTTCAGTGGAACGTGACCAATGCTACAGTCTCTGTGCAAAGGAAAAATCCAAACCGTTTTTAATCATAAGGAACATGGCACCTAAAAAAGCAAAACTAGTAGAATCAGACTTGTCTACTTACCAGAAAGTACGCAGGGGACTTTCAACTGTCCAATGAAACCAGCGACAGTGATGACAGCCAGGAGGCCAGAGTCCAGCCATGATGTTCTTAGTTGGAGCAAAAGATGACAGATGACTGTTTTTTTCCCCATACATAGCCTGAGGTATCCTCAAACTCAGGACCCTCCTGCCTCTGCTTCCCAGGTGCAAGACGATCTCTAGACCTGTTTGATGAGTGAGGAAGGAACTCCAGGAGCCAGGTCAAATTGGGGCTGGGGTGCTCCTCAAGTTGACCTTGGAGGTATGGCCGGTGGGCAGGATGGGATGGTCATCCAGGGGCAGCTGGGATCAGAGAGGCCCAAAGACCCTGGGAGCCATGGCCCCAGGGTACAAAGGAGAGTGGAGGCCTGGTTCCCATTTTCAGGAGCTGCCAGTGGTGAGACTCAGACTGTAGCCAGGGCTCCTGCCCAACCTGCCCACCCTTCAGGATGTCAAAGCGTGGCGTGGACCCCGGAGACTTCATGTATGTACATGAACACTGAAGGCGCCCAGATAACCTGGCCTCGTGGACTAGAGGATTTCACTGACAGGATGGTGATGAAGGTGAACCACTGAGCCACACAGAGCATCCGAGGTGGGCCCAGGACCCACACGCCCTTCTTCATGGAGGGTGGTTCAACATGGCTGTACTCCTGCCTCCAACCTGCACATGTGCCTGTGGACAGGGATGGTGGTGCTCCTCATCAGGGCAGAGAAGCCTGCCCTTCCCTCACCCTGAATGTCACTGCTTGAGACAATGTAGTAAGCTCCAGCCGGAGTGTCCTGGGCTGCCGTAACAAACAGCCTTGGGCTGGGGGCTTAACACACAGAAAGGATTCTCCAGCGGGAAGGTTTCTTCTGAGGCTGTGAGGGAGAGTCCACGCCCTGCCTGGCCCCAGCCTCGGGTGGTGGCTGGCCCTGGTGTTTCTTGGTTTTCAGGCATTGCTCCAATGTCTGCCTCCTCTCTGTGGTCTCCTCCCCGTGCCTCTGAGTGCCCGTGTCACTGGACGCAGTGCCCATCCTAAGGAAGCCAGAAGGATCTCATCCGAGGAGCCCTCCCCTTACCGCAGAGCCTTTCCACCAAGCTTGCTCTCTGACTCTCCTGCAGGCCGTGGCTTCGGGGTTCTCGTCATGTTAGTGGGATATGAGACCCCAGAGCCTGGCAAGAGCCTTCATGGCAAGGACCCCGTCATTGCCTGCCCACCCTCTCGTGGGTACCGTGCCAGGGCCACTGCAGACCATGCCGTCCCCAATCCGAGGCTTGCCTCTTTAAGAGACAGACATCAAAGCACGTAAGTGGTTTAAATCTTACAAACATGCTGTTCTGCTTGCTAAAGACAATTGAAAAAAAAACAGTATTTTTTTAATTTAATCTTTATTAGCCATAATTAGATACACTTAATAAGGGAATAATGTGTTGATGTCTCTAATTCCCCTATTTCCCTCTTCCCTGTCCCCGATCAGTTGGATTTCCTCCTTCGTGGACAGTCTGGATCAGTCCATGGGGTAGGGGGTTGTGAATAGCTTAGGAGTCAACCCGGTTCCACCCCCCTTTGCATGTTGTTACTGAGGTGGGCCATGTCTCTGGATATTCTCCCCCACCATGGCTCTTACAATCTTTCCGCCCCCTCTTCTGCTCAGTTCCCTGAGTCATGGTGGGTGAGTATTAAGGCTGTTTTATTGTTGAGGCCTTAGGGGCCTCTGTGCTTCTGCTTGAGGTTGTGTTTAAAATCATTGGTGTCTGTTTTGCTGGTTCATCCTGGGTTGACTGATTGGCTGTGGTTATGGGTCTCTTGCTTATCCCATCACTGCCTACGGGGTTCCATGTGGATCCTCCACAGTAGGTCTGGGGTGGCGCATCTCTTGCCAGGAAGACAGCTATTGGCCTGTGGCTCATTGGTTGGATTGGAAGAGCCACAGCTCTCTCAGAGCCTTCTGAAAAATACAAACAGAATCTCCATCGGAGAGTGAGATCAGTATAGGTTAATTGAGATACACATTCCTGGCTAGATTCTATTGTTAATAGCTTTTTGTAAATCACTTGTAAAGTGAATTTCTCTTTGGGGGCCCAAGATTTTGGTTCCTGATGTATTTCACCCTGAAATCCAAGTTCCAGTCAAGGACTCCCCTTCACTGAGTGGATTAACAGCTGTTGATTGCCTCCCCCAGGCTTTGGCTCCTCCATTGCACAAGTGCTCCTTTCATTGTTCGCTGTTCTCTCACAGTAGGAAGTGTGTTCAGCCTACTCATGGTGGCCGACTGCGTTTCATGCCCGTGGTCTCTGTTTGCTCCAGCTGCCGTTGACCAGCTTCCCCTGGCAGCTTATGCAGTGCCTTCCAGCTCTGCACTAGCTACCATCTGGGGGCTGGTTACCATTCTGGACCTCAAGAAAGATGGCTTTCTGTGGTTCTTCAGCAACAGGATCTCACCTCAGGCCTGGGGTTGGTAATCAAGAGCTTTGACAGAATCCTGTCTTGTATTGGGGACCTCATAGGTCACTTTGGTCAACAGCTCAGTGAAGGAAAGGATTCTGTGGCTGGGACCAGGAGCTGCCAGACTGATCGGTTTTTCACAGACTTAGACACTCTCCCGCTTGCCAGATGATGCCCATTCCATGCTCATTAGGGTATATTGTGCACGTGAGGATTTTATAATTTTGAACCAGTTTTGGTTCAACTTCATGTTTAAGACATCCCCCCCCCACTTCTTACTCCTCTTTCCCAAACTCTCAATTCTGACTGGTTTGCGTAGAGTTTACTGTTACCCTGGTTAGGAGCCACCTATGAGGGAGAATATGCGGCGTTCGACTCTCTTCTTTTGAGAGTTCGCTTAGTTAGAAGTCAGACCATTTTTTTTCTAAATTTCGATATGTCATTTTTCCTTTCAGCTGAGTAAAATTCCATCGTGTAAATATACCAGAGTTTTGTTATCCATTCCTCCATGGATGGGCATTTGGGTTGATTCTAATTCTTGGCTATTATGAATTGAGCTGCTATAAATATAGTTGTACAAATGTTTCTGCGTCGAGATGCGGCATCTTGTGAGTAGATGTCTAGTAGAGGGATAGCTGGGTCCATTGGTAATTCTATGTCCATTCTGTCTAGGAGTCTCCACACTGCTTTCCATAGCGGTTGAACGAGTTTGCAATCCCACCAGCAGTGAATGAGGGTTCCTTTTTCCCCGCATCCTCGCCAGCAACGATTATTGTTGGTTTTCTTTATGATTGCCATTCTGATGGGAGTAAGGTGGAATTTCACTGTGATTTTGATTTGCAGTTCCCTGATGCTTAAGGATGCTGAGCACTTTCTCAGGTGAGAAAAGGCCATTTGTGTTTCCTCCTCTGTGAATTCTCTGTTGAGATCAGTGCCCCATTTTGTGAGGGGGCAGTTTGCTTTTTGTTATTATTATTTTTTTTTGAGTTCTCTGTAGGTTTTGGAAATTAGTCCTCTGTCTGAGTTGTAGCTGGTGAAAATCATCTCCCAGTTTGATGGGGGTCTATTGGCTCTGAGTATGGTTTGTTTGTCTGTACAGAAGCTTTTGAGCCTGATCCCATTGGTTAAGTGACTGTTGCATTTCTGGGCTGCTGGAGATTTGCTCAGGAAATTTTTCCCTACTCCTATCTCATGTAGAGTTCCTCCTATTTTTTCTTCCAGGGTGTTCAAGGTTACAGGATTTATATTGAGGTCTCCGATCCATTTGGAGTTGATTTTTCTGCATGGTGAAAGGAGTGGGTCTATTTTCATTTTTTTACACGTGTTTATCCAATTTGTCCAACACTATTTGTTGAAGATGCTATCTTTGGCCCAGCGTACATTGTCGGCCCCCTTGTCAAAGACCAAATAACTAAAGTTACTTGCATTTAAAGCTGGGTCTTCAATTCTGTTCTACTGATCTGTCTGTCTGTTTTTATGCTAGTACCATGCTGTTTTAGTTACTATGGCTTTGTAGTATGTTTTGAAGTCAGGCATGGTAATAACTCCTGAGTAGGTTTTTTCTTTACTTAGAATAGTTTTAGCTATCCATGGTCTTTAGCCCTTCCAAATAAATTTTGAGTCCCAGAGTATTTTCTTAGTAACCTGAGGTCATTGCCATGAGTCCACCACGCTAGGCTGGCGCACAGGGCCTTCAGGCTGCAGCTGGGTGCACTGTGGTCATATTGGACGTCCTCGCCTTCCTGGACTTTGAACCTGGTGACTGTGAGGTGGTCAGAAAGAATCTGTCGTTCTCCGATGGTGGCTCTCTGGCTTTGGACTTGGTGACCAATATCATCAGGGAAGGCCCGTGGTTCTCCAAGGGTGGGTTGCTCAGACTTTGCCCCTCTGTTAGGATGTTGGAGGGATATTTTGGGGATGTTAATCTTTATTTTTTTGTGATTCTCCCTCATCCAATTTCAAGCAGATCACAAGCTCTTTGTAATTTTTTTGGCCTCAGGGAACATTCCCCCCCTTAGGAAGAAAGCCAAAGCAGCTTGAAGCCAGAGGCTCTTTCTGTCCTTTGTCAATCCCAAAACTCATTTCATAAAGCCATCAGCCCAGGGCAAGTGGAGGGGGAGGTGACTCCCTGGACCAAGAGAGGGACAGAGGGTTGGGTGTCCTGAGAACCTGAGGAGGAAGAGCTCTGAGGTCACACCGGTCCATTCTCACCTCTGGGCAGAGGTTCTGAATACCAGCTGCCAACAGGGCACATCAGGATGACACCAGCTAGTGTCACCCTGCACGTGCAGGCACTGTGGGCCCCCCTGCCATCCTCACAGGCAACAAGGAGTCTCAGGTGGCTTACGAAAACAAAGACCAGAACTTTCTGGAAACACAGCAAGTGTATGCTATGCCATGAGGCCTCTTAGCTCCAAACACGCAGCAGTGAGGGACGGATATTTTAGACTCACTCCTCTAACAAGATCAATTCTCAGAGACCAAAACAGAGGAAGAAGCAGGCTGAAAGTGTGCGGGGTGGGGGACGGGGTGGAGGGGAGCACAGAGCTGGTTTGCTAAACACAGGCCCCTCCAAGGGAAGCAGAAGGACAGATCGGCTGAGATCTCCCTGGGGCTCAGCCTCGCCTCTGCTGACTCAGGACCAGAAGGCAGAGGAAGCAGCCTGCCGCTGGGGTCTGGTGGAGTGCCGTCAGCTCAGATATGGCTGTGGTCACCCAGTGGGCTGAGGGATGAAGCCCTGTGTGTGAACATGGAGCTGGCTCAGAGGGGGACCCTGCAGGCTAGGGAGGAATCCATGTTGTGATGGGGGTTTTGTCTGAGCAGAGAAGGAAAATGTGGGGGATGGAGAGAGCAGAGAGAGTGGCCTGAGGGGGGTTCAGCATCCGAAAAAGAAGAGGCAAGTCAAACTAGCAACTGGGTTTACACAGAAATGGGCAGGAACCCAAAGACCAGACTTGTTGAAGACCCCGCAGCCTGGGCTGCAGGTCTCTGAGAAATGAAGCTGGAGCTGAGCTGGAAGCCTCCTCCCTGGTGGCGAGCTGTCAGCCTGTTGAGGGAGAAAAGTCATCAACGGTGTTAACCAGCAGTGGACCCTGTAAGCTCTATGGCTCTCTTCAGGCCAAATGGCCGCCCGGTGCAATAGTGGCATGTCTGTTACAGGGGAAACCAACTGCTCTCAGCTTGGACTTGAGGCCTGCTCCACAGGAGGGAAGCCATGCGTGGTACTGAACACCTGATCAAAGCCTATGGCTGAGGAGGTCATAAACCTCAGGGGTAAAACTACTACTTTGGCCAAATGGATATATTATGCCCACCAAACTGCCCTGTAAGTAGTTATATTTATGCCCATACATTAATGCTACTCACTTTAGGTTCGAGAAGCTTCTCTTTTGAGATGGCGGTGACCACTGGGGTGACTCAAAACTCATCACAATACTGAGAAGTGGCAGTAGAGTGTTCAGCACTGAGACATCTCTCTCACACCCTCCGAAGCTCAGGGGCCATTGTGGAAGGACCGCTGGGGAGGACTGCTTTGAAATTCTGTCTTTCAGATACGAGGTGTCTGGTGCATTCACGCCCTCACAGTGGCTGACGCTACTTACACAGGACCTGCATAGTAGGAGGGAAGAATGATGCCATCAAAAGAGAAGAGGGGACACTAATTAAGAGGGGGCAGAGCTATGGTGGAGGGTTGGGAGGGAATCATAATGGTTTATGGAAGCAATCAATAAAAAGTAAAAAAAAAAAAAAAGGCTAGAGAGATGGTTAAGCGGTTAAGACATTAGCCTGCAAAGCAGAAGGATCTGAGTTCAATTCCCCAGTACCCACATAAAGCCAGATGCACAAGTTGGTGCCTGTGTCTGGAGTTCATTTGCAGTGGCTGGAGGCCCTGGTGTGCCCATTCTCTCTCTTTCGCTATCTGCTTCTTTCTCTCTCTCACTCTCTCAAATAAATAAAATATTTTAAAAAGTTAAAAAATAGGAGACTGTAGAGATGGCTCAGGGGTTAAAGCACTTGTCTGCAAAGCCTAACGACCCAGGTCCAACTTCCCAGTACCCACGTAAAGCCAGATGCACAAGGTGGTGCATGCATTGGAGTTATTTGCAGTGGTAAGACACCCTAGAGTGCCCATGTTCTCTCTCTCTCTCTCTCTCTCTCTCTCTCTCTCTCTCTCTCTCTGCAAATAAATAAACAAACTAGAGGAGGGACTAGTTTAAAGGAGATGGGATTCAGTGGAGGGGGAGGGGGAAAAGGAGAGGGAGGGGGTCATGATTGCAGAAGATTGCCTAGACGCATGGAGGTTGTCCAGGAGTGACAGAAGCAGAAACTGTCCAACTAGAAAATCTGGAAACAAAGAAGCCAGCAGACGGGAACAAGCTGATGGCTCAGGTATGGGGTGGATTGGAAGCCTGAGGTTCAGACTTCCCGGAGTCAGAGCAAAGGCACAGCCAAAGGCTTCCTGGATGGACAGACATGTCACGCCACAGGACCACCGGCAGGAGGGGGGGGGAGGAAGTGACAGCCCAAATGTCCGAGTGGAGGAGTGAAACCCTCTGAGGGCAGAGATAGTTCCCTTCTTTTAGCCTTCCCCATCACTGTGCAGGGTTAGGCTCCTGTGTAAACACTGGCTGATCTTCCCCCTCCCCCAAATTCCCCCAGATTGCCCTTTTCAAAGGCAAAACCACGACAGAGGAGCCTTAGCTTATTTAAGGATGCAACATAGAGACAAAGGAAGCTCCCGTCCTGTGGTACCCTGCTAATGTGGCATGGAGGATGTAGGGTTTTGCTGAGTCTGGCAGGCTTCTGGGACTGACTCCTTCTGATAAGGAAGTTGAGGCAAAGTCCGAGGGCCCCTGTAAATCTTAGCAATCCTGAAAACTCCAGCCCCCAGGCAGGCCACAGCTGTCCCCTGAGATAAAAGCAAGCAGGTCAAAGCCTAACTTAATCCAACTGCAAATAACAAACCTAAACAATAAGGTTTCATTTCCTCTGCTGACATCACCATTCTATCCATGTCTGTATCCATGTATAGAGTCACGTAGCCCCTCAATTTATCTATGCAAAACAGGTATCCAAAGGATACTGACCCCTACCAATCAAACTCATGAGATGCCCACAGATCTTGCTTCCTATGCTTCTACCTCTGACTTTTCTCTATATAAACAACTGCGATCTATACAATAAAATGAGAACTGCCCACTGCCGCATTCTCCCGAGAGTCTCATCTCTCATTCGGCTCACAGCTATTCCAAGCCGCTGCTCACCCAGCCCCCGTGGGTGAACAGGAAGTTGATGCACACTGCAACCCCCTAAGTAACCCATGGACCTAGACCTTCCTAGGCAAGTTAGATGTCAAGAGGCTCTGGGGACAGCATGGCCTAAGTGAGGCCAAGGTGACTAGCCAACCCCAGCTCTCCAGGTTTACAACCACAAGGCTCAGCCCACCTGCTCACAACCACAGGCGGAGGCTCTGCTCCTTGTCATCCTCACCCCAGGACCAGGACCAGCACCCAGGCCCGAAGAGCGGCCTCTACCTGGGGCATTGCTGGACTGACCCCAGGCTGCCTCCCACTGCTTCTGGGGGAGATGGCCAACATCACAGCCCACACCAAGTTCAAGTGCTCCTGAGCCCAGCAGTGGAGGACGCTTTACCTGGAGTGGGACACAGAGGGGTGAGACCTGAGGCGAGGGTGCTGCAAACTGGCCAGGGACAGAGAAAGCCATTGCTGAGACCTAGGCAGGCAGGAGGACATCAGCTGCAGCCGCCGGCTTGGAATGAAGTCCTAGAAGCTGGGCAGGGCCTCGTGGCTGGGAGGGAGACAGTTAGGTGTGTCCTGGAAGAGGCCTCTGCTGCCAGGAGGCTGCTCTGAGCTGAATCCCTCCAACAGCCACCTCACTAACTCTGGTGACCTGGGTGGAGAGGACAAGCCAGCTGGGCCCACTCATCATCTATGACATTGGACATGACTCCTGGGGTCTCAGCAGGGCTGCCTCCTCCAGGCAGAGGGCTTTAAGCTCTATTTCATATACTTGAAGTTTCTGGAAGCCAATGTATGGGGACAGAAAGGACCAAGGGCTGAGTGCTGACCGGCTCGATGGGCAGTCCATTCAGTCTGTGACCTTGGGATGACGTTATGGATCTGTGGCACCTGCAGATGCAGGTGCCAACGGTGTGGTGCCTGGACCTCCTGCCCTCCCCATGGGCACACGTGCCCATCAAATGGTGACTCTCCTCCTGATACAGGTTGCTGCTAATTAATATTTGTAAGCAACACAGGGAGAGAGAGAGAGTTTTGGAATCCTCCCTTCCCCCTCCTCCTACTCCGAGTTCTTGTCCTCTAATGCCAAAGAATTGTACGCAGGGACAGAATTAAAATTTAATTACACATTTATTCTAATTTAGTAGATTAGGAAAAGGGGAGTTGGATGGGGAAATTTCCCAGTCATCATGTGGGAAGTTACAGAGTTTTCCTGCCACCAGTGTGGGAAAAACACGTGTCAGAGAGTTCACAGAGCTTATATTATTTAGTTAGATAAACAGCCCAAGAAAAGATAACAGAAAGCTCCTTTTATAAGAAGAGAGATTTATGAGAGAAGAAGTCTGGAGCCTGCCCCCTACCCCAGCCATCAGCTGGGGTAGGGGTACAGGCCTTACCTCACTGAGGCCTGGGTCAGCAGTCTTTCTACTCCATTGCCATGTGGGGGAAGAGTGGGCCTACTTCCTCTCAGGAAGCCAGTTTTAAGTCCTCCCCAGGTGAGTTAGAGGGACAGCTGATTGGTTCATATTTGACCAATCAGTTTTAGCACCTAGGTTGTAGCTCTAACTAAACACCTCCCATTCAAGGGGAGGGGCTGGAAGGGGAGGGTGGTCCCTACACACACCTGACTCTCACAATCCCATTTGGACTTCCTGGAAACTGACGATAGTCCTAAGGTTTGAGCAGAAACCATAAGCCTTCTAAGGAGCTGAATGTGTATCTTAATAAAACAAGTTCTGTGTGTTGTAGGTCTGGGAGGGGCTCTAGGGTGGCAGGAAGGTGCAGGTCCTCAGAGAGGACCGTCCTTCCCCTGGGCACATCTACCCCCTCCACGAGGTGGGGTCCTCCATGTCAAATCTGAGCCCGAGGCGGAGTCCCCTGCCTTCATTCACGGGACCTGCCTCCATGGGGTTCTGCAGTTTGCTTCTAGGATCAGAGCATCCCTTCCCACACTCTGCCATGGCCTCAGGGGACACGGAGCACGAGTGGGCAGGGTCCCCGCTCGGGTTCTTGTAAAGGGCCCTCATGGCCGTATTAAAGCAGTTGCTGTTTTCCTGTCTCCAAGCCTCCGTTAACTACGCTCACTTTGCTGGTCTGCAGCCAACAGCAACAATGCAGAGGCCAGGGTGGGATGAGCAGTCTCATCTTTCCGGCATTCCCTGGAACTGGCGGGGTGCCGTGAGGCTGCTGCCCATAGTGACCCTCCTGGAAGTCAGTCCTGGCATGTGCAGAAATTGCCCATTTCTTGGCAGAGAGGCTGGCAAAGGTTTCCAGGATAGAAGAGAAATGTGATATTCTAAAGGGCTTTGGGGCTTCCTAAGTGTTAATTTTAGGTCATTGAAAGGCCAAGGCAGCCGCTTCCAAACTAGAAATGTTATAAGATTTCCTTGCTGCACAGGGCCGACCACAGCAGTGCGCTTTGGGGACCAAGCTCCAGATAATTCCCCGGAAGTTCAGAAACCTTGACTATAAAATATGGCCTGCCGAGGCCCTCCCAGGCCCTGGGAAGCTGGACAGAGTTGAGAGAAGCCCTAGGTCACACTTTTAATTATACCCACCCCTGCCCCTTGTCTCCTCTAAAAAGTAAAACCCTAACCCTGGAATTGGCCATTGCTCTGATGTTTATGAAACACCCTGATGTGGAGAGCCCCAGGGATTGTCAGGGACAGGTGCTGTGTCTGGTCACAGGCCAGCCCCTGCTGGGGACCTCCTGAGGGAGCAGAGGCACATGGGACCCAGAAGCACAGGGTCCACAGGGCTATAGGCTGAGCAGGCACAGAGCCAACGAGACCTCTCCCAAGGTGTGGCGATTTTACAGCTGGGTATCAGCTGCCAGTCACAGGCCTGTCAGGATGGAGCCACTGACCCCAGGGTTTTCCTAGCTGAGCGCACAGGGGACAAGGTGTCCCCCCCCACAATGAAGCCCAGTGCCTGCCCTTGGCGTGGCAGGGGGACTTGCCATGGAAAGGCTTGGATATGTACCTGACACCAATTCCCTTCTCTAGCAAATGCAAGGGGCTGGCCTAGAACTCAGAGACTGACTCTGAGCAAGTGCTGTCACCAGCTGGCTCGACATCTCTACTACACCATGGACACATTCCTGGGTGGTCACTCCTCCCGGGACAGTGGGGATGCTCTGAGACGTCTCCATGCACCATGGACATATTCCTGGGTGGTCACTCCTCCTGGGACACATTCCTGGGTGGTCACTCCCCCCGGGACAGTGAGGATCCTCTGAGACGTCTCCACTGCACCATGGACACATTCCTAGGTGGTCAGTACTCCCAAGACAGTGAGGATACTCTGAAGCATCTCCACACACCATGGACACATTCCTGGTGGTCACACATGCTCTGAAATGTGATCCCATGATTCTAAACAGACACACCAGCTCTCATCAGCAATAGAGGGGCCAAGGGCTGTAGCTCACTGTACTATTAGCCAACACCCCTCGGGCCTTCAGCAAACCCAGCGTCGCCCATGAACCAGCCTCTGCATGTGAGTGCAGAGATGGGTGGGAGTCCATGTGGTAGGAAAGACCCAGCAGAGCCCAAAGTGGGCACTCTCAGGGGTACCATCCACCTTCCCTCTATCACTCTCTTAGTTTGTTCTTCATTCAAGTTTTTATTCTATTTATTTATTTACTGATTTATTTATTTATATTTGTGGTACTAAGCAATGAATTTAGAGCCTCACACATGCTTGGCAAGAACTCAACCAGTGAACACATCTAGCCCATGCACTTAATCACCGAGCTCCACTCCAGCACTCAATTTTGTTTATTTGAATGGACTCCACATATGTTGAAACTAAACAAGAGCAAACTAGAGCCGGCATGTACCCTCTAGCCTTACCCTGTGTGACCATTCTTGACACATTCAGTCTTTCTGATACTGTGTGGACACACTGTGGACACATGATAGTCTACTGAAACATGTGAAAATAACTTGCAGACATCATGACCTTTGAACTCTAAGTACTTCTGTGCTAAAGACAAGGATATTCTTTAACACAAGGTCATCCCATTCAGGAAGGTTGACATCAACCCAACACAACAATCAGAAACACAGTTTCTAGCCAAGCCTTACTGGTTGTTCTAATACCGACCCTGCAGCCTCCTTCCTCCCTCAGCCCAGGACCACACAGTGCCTTCATTAGTTGTTGACAAGACTTCTTTGGCCTTCCTGCCTTTTCAAAATACATATACAGACACATATACATATAAGGCACTCACCTCAGCCCAGCTAATTTCAGCATCATTAGGCAGGTACATTCACACTGCTGGGCAGCCGGCCCACCTCCCACCTCCAGAAGGCTTCCTGCTACCATCCCAGGAAATATCTCCCAGCTGCCTCAGTCGCGGTCACCCCCTGTGGTGGTTTGAATGTATGGCTGCATAGACTCAGATGTTTGTGATTAAGATTAAACTTCAGGGCTGGAGAGATGGCTCAGCGGTTAAGGCACTTGCCTCCAGTGCCTAAGGCCCTGGATTCAATTCCCCAGGACCCACATATGCCAGACCCACAAGGCGGTGGCCCTGGTGCGCTCTCTCTCTCTCTCTCTCTCTCTCTCTCTCTCTCTCTGTATCTCTCTGCTTGAAAATGAATAAATAAAATATATTAAAAAAAAGATTAAACTTCATCGTTAAGTCCCCCAGCAGGAAGATCCCCGCTACAGGGACATGTCACTGGGGAGGGATCTTCATCCTAAGGTGTGTAGAGAGCCAGTGTGAGGCTCTGGCTCTTCACGTTTTCTGCTATGTATCTGTGGAAGTGAGCCAGCTTCTCCAGGGTTCTGTAAGCCTGAAACAAACCCTTTCCTCACATGAATGCTTCTAGTCAGGCGTTTGTTCCAGCCATAAGAAAATAACTTCATTAGTAAAATTGATACCAGGAGTGGGGTTATTGCTGAGGTGAATCTGACCATGTATTTTTTTTTGTCTTTTGGATCTTGTTTGCAGGAGGAATATGGATGGATTTGGGCTGGAGAAGCCTTATGGTGTTGTAAGCAGAGCTTTTTGGGCTATTCTGGTACGCATTTAAAAATTCTCAATGCAGAGGAAAATGATGGACGGTGAAGGCTTGGCTTATGAAATTTCAAAGGGGAAAGAGAGAACTTTGTTGGAACTGGGCTATTGGCAGAAAGGCTTTCTGTGTTCTTCCACTCATGCCCAGAGAGTTTATTCAAGTTGAATTTTAAAGTAATGGACTGGTGTGCTTGGTGGGACGTATAGAACAGAACGATATAAAAGATAGATTTTTTTCACAGAAAAAGTCAAGTAAATTTAAAGTTACTGGCACAGAGACTGATTTTAGGTTACTGAAGGTATAATGGTTGAGTTGATTACCATCATTCAGGGCGGGCCAACTTTTTTGCATTGGGGCAATGGAAACGATGCCTGAGGGTGAAATCCACCCATGAAAGGCTCAGATGAGTAAAAGTACAAATTTGTTTTTGCAAGGAGGAGGCTTAATGGAAGGATTCTATAAAAAAAGTAACCTGTTCTTCAAGGTCAAGGTTAATTTCCCACTGGATATGCAAATTACTTGGTGTGGTGGTTTGAATTAGTTGTTCCCCATAAACTCATGTGTTCTGAATGCTAGGTTCCCAGCTGATGGCAATTTAAGAATTGGAATATCCAGAAAAGGTGTGTTGTTGGGGGCAGGTGTTGCAGTTAGCTTCCTGGTTGCTGGCAGAAAGAACCTGGCCAAAAGCAACTTGTGGAGGAAAGGCTTATTTTGGCTTGCAGACTCAAGGGAAAACTCCATAATGGCAGGAACAACATGCCATGAGCAGAGGGTGGGCATCACCTCCTGGACATCATCGGGTGGACAACAGCAGCAGGAGAGGGCGCCAAACACTGTTAAGAGGAAGCTGGCTAGAACACCCATAGCCCTCTGTGATGAGGTGATTTAGGTGTCCCATATAAACCTATATGTTCTGAATGCTTGATCCCCAGCTGATGGCAATTTTGGAATTGGAACCTTGGTTGGGTGCTTTGTGGCAGCAATGCAAAGACACCTGTAAAACCTGGTATTGGCTTTGAAAGTATGAACAATGAGGGAAGTGGTCATGAACGGCACATGGCTGCAGAAGTCACTAAGCTATGGCAGTGGAGCAGGGCTGAAGCCCCTGGATGGAGGATCAATCGGGCTATTGAACGGAGCTGTGAAGATGATCCACGATTTGCAGCGTAGACCCAGAGATGTTCTGGATATGCCAAGACTATGGAATTGCTGCCAACAAGAGCTCATGGCTTGAGACAGAATTTCCTTTGGGCTATTGATTCAGAATTTAGGAGTTCAGGAGGGGTCCCCAAATCTCATAAATCCCAATTTTGGGTCCTGTCCTATTTTTAACAAAGAATTGATAAAATGGACTCAAGAAGGATCAATTATGAATTATTGAGTTTATTTGGGGAGAAATAAAAAAACGGAATTTATTTAGGGAAATTAGGATCTAGGAAGGTTAGAGCAGAGTCATAAGGTGGAAGCCGGAACCATGCACTTGTGTGGAAAACACAGCATAGTCTGTGAGATTCATTTATGAGAAATGGCCGGGACAGAGCCACCAACACATGGAAAATAAAACCTAGGTGCTTACGCAGGAAGACTTAGAAGAGACACACACAGCATCTGCCCTGAGCTTTCCCACGGAAGAAAGTTAAGAGGGCAAATGATGGGGGCTTGAGGACGACCAGCAGGGGGAAATATCAAAATAGAGGCCAAGGAATTAGATAAGAAATGAGTAGTAAAGAGAGCTATACCCATGGTTTCTCTGGGCGTAGAGGTATCAGTTCCAGAGTTCAGAGGAAGCATCCATGTGGTAGATCTAGAGTGAAGGGAAATAAATACGCACATTGTAGATTCAGAGATCAAAGGAAAATCATACATATAATTAAAGTCAGAAGTTACCCCAAAGTATGAAGCAGAGGCAAGCAAAAAATTGGCCAGGTCAAGAAACAGCGCTCTGCTCTAACCCTCGCCCAGCCAGGCTGGGTGGTGGGAGGAAGGGGGAACCAGACTCACGTGTATCCTTGTGACCAGAGTAAGGAGACGCAGAGAGGGTGAAGGAAGGCTGGGAACAGCCTTTATCATTGATCAAAAATGTGTTCCTTCATCAGATTCAGGTATGTAAAAGTTTTGTAGACTCAAAGGAGAAGGCTCCAAAGCCAACCCACCTGGGGTTGTGCTAGATTGTGGGCAGCTGGGGGGGCACTTTAGCTGTTGTAGATGAGTTTCCAAGCCAAGGTGGGGGTGGGAATGGCTTCAGTTCTCTCTGGGCCTCAGATCCTAATTGAAACTGCCTTTAAAAGCTAGCTTTCTCCTATTTCTCTCTCTCTCTTTCTCTCTCTCTCTTTTGTTTTTTTGAGGTAGGGTCTTGCTCTAGCCCAGGCTGACCTGGAATTCACTCTGTAGTCTCAGGCTGGCCTCGAACTCATGGCGATCCTCCTACCTCTGCCTCCCCACTGCTGGGATTAAAGGTGTGCACCACTACGCCTGGCTTTCCTATTTCTCTTTCACTATGATCAGCCAAGTTAGTGGGATGGAACTGGAATCCAGACGCTTTTGTCACTGCTTATGGATGTTGGACTTTAAAAGGCGATGTTTGATATTTGCTTACTGATTATTGATTTTGCATGGCTCCAGACTCTTTGTTATATCTTATGGCAATAGAAATTACTCTGTGCCATTATGTGTTGGAAATATGTATTTTTTTTCATTTTATGGGACTCACCGTTGAGAAACCGTCTTGAATTTCAGATGAAACTTGGGAATTCTGAATGATGTGAAAGTTGGTGAAGTCTCTGGGGATCTTTGAAGTTGGTCTGAGTCCAATTTCCAGTGCATTGCAGTGAAATGGTCACGAGTCTATGGGGACCAGGGCAGAATGTAGTGGCTTGAATGTATGGCCCCAAAGACCAGTCATTTTTGATTAAGATTACATTTCCTACTTATGTCCCCAGGAGGCAGACCCCTGCTACAGGGGTCATAGCACTCGGGGAGGATCTTCGGTCCAGCCCTAAGGTATGTAAAAAGCCAGTTTGAGCTCTGGCTGTTGGTGTTTGCTGGCTGTCGGTGGTGTCTTTCTGCTATGGATCTATGGAAGTGAGCCAGTTTCTTCTGCCATGATGTTGCTTCCCATGGATTCTTTAAGCCTGAAATAAATACTTTCCTCCCATAGCTGCTTCTGACTGGGTGTTTGTCCCAGCAAAGAGAAAGTAACTAGGACAATTCCCTGCTCAGTCTCTGTAAACTTGGCTGCCTTACCACAAGGGTCATGCAGGCTCTGTTATCAACATGACATCCCTGAGGTCTACCCCATGTGGACTGTAAGTGATTATCCTCCTTTTCAAGGCTAGGGAACCTCACCACATGCAGACTCCCTTCTCTTTCCCATTTGCCTGTCCACAGACACATGGGCTGCTTCCCCAAACTTGCCTGTGTCTTTCATTATACACGACACTAACATTCCAAAGATCACAGCCCTTCGTTTTACAGTGTCCCCTAGTCTGATAGGCTTGTGTTTTGCATTGTGGCAAAGATAAGATACATGCTATCTCGTCCCCTGGTGACTGAGCTTATCTTTAGCACTTGCTTAAGGAGCAGACTCCTCACTGTAAAGCCTCCTTCCCTGGGGAAGGATTGAGCATCTATTGAAGATTCTTACATTTCTGTACTAGTCTCAAAATTTGTTTTTTAAAAAAATGTATATTTTATTTATTTATTTATTTATTTATTTATGAGAGAGAGAGAGAGAGAGAGAGAGAGAGAGAGAGTGAGAGAGAGAGAGAGAGCGCGCCAGGGACCCGTGCCGACAAGAGGTGTGTTATTCAAGCAGCACTCATGGCTGAGAGGAGGTAGAGGAGCAGATGAGTCTGCTAAGGACTCGAGGAGGGGCACCACAGCCCCACACCAAGAAAACAATCGACCATGAAAGCAGAGTGTACCATACCCTGTGTGCCACCACAGCGTCTCCACATACCTGCGCCATGCTGCTCTGCGTCAGAGAGACGAATCTAGATTCTTTCTGTCAGAAGTTCTTCCCTGAGGTCTGCTGTGGCCTCTCCCTCAAGTGTAGGGTGATCCCAGGCAAGGTTCAGCCCAGGAGAGGACTTCCTTCCACAGCCCGAGTCCTTAGGAAAGAGGTTAAGCCTGGCCGGCTTCCCCTCAAAGACTGGGTGTCTTAGTTACTTTTCTCACCACTGTGACAAAGCACCTGACAAAAGCAACTTAAGGAAGGAAGGAAGGAAGGTGTTGCGGTCAGGTTTCTAGTTGCTGCGCAGAAAGAGCACAAACAAAAGTGGCTTGTGGAGGAATGGGTTTATTTGGCTTACGGACTCCAGGGGATGAGCAGAGGACTGGACATCACCTCCGCCACAGCACTGCAAACAGCGGCAGGAAGGTGTGCCAAACACTGGCAAGGGGAAGCTGGCTTAGAACCCCATAAGCCCGCCCCCAACAACACAGCTTCATCGATGTTGTAAAACCCAAACTGTCATCAGCTGATGATCGATCTATCAGAACACATTCAATTGTTTGTGGGGGACACCTGGATCGAACCATGACAGAAGGGTACAGGCCAGATAACAGAAGTTACAGTTCATCAGTAACATCAAACAAAGCAATTGGCTCACAGTTTGAGGGCACAGCCTCTCACTGGCAGGAGCACGCACGAAGGAGCTGCCACATTGCATCTACAATCAGGAAACAGAGATGCATGCTGGCGTCCAGCCGGCTTCCTCCTGTCTCCTCTTCCTTCACTCTGATGCCCCAGAACCTAGGGTGGTGTGCCCACACTCAGTTAAACCTCAGTGGAAACACCCTGGCCGACTTGCCCAGAGGTGCGTCCTAGGTGATCCTATAACCTAGTCAGGTTGATGATGAAGACAAACCCTCCCCCTGGGAAGAGCTGATCCTTTGAAAGGAAATCCTTTTTAAGGAAAGGGCTGAGCTATGAAGAGGCGGGTGCCCACCCAACTCCTCAGAGGGTGAAGGACTCGGGCAATTCTCACTAGCTCCCTGCAGAGGAGCCCACTGCTCCTGCTCCTGTGCCTTCTGGCATTCATGGTGGTTTTCTGGATGATTCTCTGACAAGCCTGATATTTGTATTTAAAAAGTAACTAAAACAAAAACCTAGTGCCAAGCTGCTCGGTGCCACTGTGCCACGGAAAAGACCACCCGCCACCGAGGTGGAGCTGAGCGCCAAGGGGAAACGGGCCAGGCCCAAGAGCATGGTGGTGCCAGCAGTGGACTCGGAAGGCGGAGCCTCTGACTGAAATGGCTCCCTTCCCTTCCCATTCTTCTTCCCCTCCCTCTCTCCCTCCGACATGACCTCATTCCCCTTTCTGGTTTCCTTCTCTTCCTCTCTGCCTCCTTCCTCCTTCTTTCTTTCCTTCCCTCCCTCCTTCTTTTCCTATTGTTTGAAACCGTTCTCACCATGAAGCCCAGGCTGGCCTCGAACTCCTGAACACAACCCTGCATTCTCTCAGCTCAGGAGTCCAGGATGAAGACGTGGGCATGGCCTGGATCCCTGCAAAGGCTCTGGGGTACGTCCACTACCAAGGGAAAGCAAGCGAGGACCCCCACAGGCCTGAGCACTCCCTGGCTCCCTGACTGAGTTCTGGCAGGTGGGAGTTGGACATGAGCGGGCCTGGCAGGTGGGGCTGGGAGGGGGACTAACGGCAATGGCCACCGTGAAAAAGACAACCTGGGCCACAGTGCCCTTTCCTGGTGGCCACTGTCCTCGCCTCACTGGGACTTTATCTTGGGCTGATGTGGCCAGCAGGGCATCTCAAGTCACAGAAAAGAAACAAAGGAAGGAAGGAGGACGCTCAAGTAGCTCCCTTCTTTAAAGGGACCACACTGCCTGCCATCCACTCAGGGTGACCTTGAGGACCCCAAGAGGTGCAAGGGACACATGTCTCCCGACTGGTGCTGCCCAGCGGCAGAAGGCCTTCTGCTGATGACAGAGCTCAGAGAACTCCTGGAGCAGGGGAAGGAGCGTAATGAGTGTAGTCTTGGCGTTGTAAGGTTATTATAATCCTTCCCCTCTGAAGAATTGCAAATAAGTCATTTGCACAACTCCAGCAAGGTCTCTAATTAGCCCTGAATCGGATGCTACAAAGCAGCTCTGAACGACATGGGAAAGGCATGCTCTTTGGGGTTTTGTTTTGTTCCCTCTCTCCACTCAGCACGTCAAGAACTCAGCCTCACGCTGTTTTCTTCATGAGTTTAAATTGTGCTTCAAGAGAGTGCCCTGCCCAGCCTTCCCCTGGCGACGTCCTGCAGCTGGAACAGCGCTGGAGTGACCGAGGTTACGCCATCTTCACTCTTTCCTCTTAAGAAGTGAATGTGTTTCACCAGGCCAGGGGGG
The DNA here is from genome assembly GCA_004024765.1 of Zapus hudsonius. Taxonomy (NCBI): domain Eukaryota; kingdom Metazoa; phylum Chordata; class Mammalia; order Rodentia; family Dipodidae; genus Zapus; species Zapus hudsonius. Next base: position 23,956 of record PVHP010016491.1, read on the forward strand.
TGTGAGGAACATGGAGGTCTGCTGGGCATCCTGGCTGTGCTGGGCTTGTGTCATGGTTTGATCCAGGGCAGTTTGGGTTTTACGACCTCGCTGGAGCTGTGTTGTCGGGGGCAGGCTTATGGGGGTTAGAAGCCAGCTTCCCCTTGGCAGAGTTTGGCACACCTTTCTGCCACTGTTTGCAGTGCTGTGGCAGAGGTGATGTCCACCCCTCTGCTCATGCCATCGTTTTCCCTGCCAGGATGGAGTCTCCCCTCGAGTCCGTAAGCCAAATAAACCCATTCCTCCACAAGCCGCTTTTGCTTGGGTTCTTATTGCGCAGCAACTAAAAAGCTGACTACACCAGCCTCCTTCCCCAAGACAGAGGAGGGCTGAGGGGTTAGGGGCAGGCAGAACCTCCTGGCGGCCCTGGCACTCCTGCCACCGCGTTCAGACCATCTCTAGCACCCAAGGCTCGTGCTTCTGGTTTTAGCCTCTGAGGCATCCTAAGAGGGCCTCTCCTCTCTCTTCCTACTTCCTCCAGTGGCTCTACTGGAGCAAAGAGACCCAGTAGACCGTGTGACGTCACAGGAGGAGTGAGGGCGACTTCTCAGGGTGGTGTCCACTCCTGCCAGCTGGGGTGTAAGAGGCATCATTCATTGATATAACTATTCTTCCTCCACTGAATCGTCCAGGCACCATTCTTTCCATCTTTCGGTGTGTGTGTGTGTGTATGTGTGTGTGTGTGTGGTTGTACACATATGCATATGCATGTATATATTGTGTGGACATGTGTGTATGGACACCAGAGGTTGAAGTCAGATGTCTTCAATTGCTTCCCACCTTATTTATCAAGACCAAGTCCCTCATGTGCCTTCAGCTGGTCTGAGGAGCCAGCTAATCTCCTGAGTGCTGAGATTTACTGGTGGGCTGCCAGGCCCCCTCCTGCCTCTATGGGAAGCCCTTTGACCTCTGAGCTGTCCCCCAGTCTCTGTTTGGTTTCTCTGTTTCTGCTTTCTTTGGTGTTAAAACGGCACTGATGTCCCATTTCAGTTCACCTGTCATTTATTTTATTATATAGTTTTGCAATATTTTATTAGTTGTTTCCTTGGGAATTGCAATGACACCTCAGTATACAACAATGTGGTCCAGATGGCTGCACCCCCGATTTTAACACTGTACAAAGCTTTGTTCTCTGTGTCGTGTCTTTGTTGTTATAGAGGCAGCTGCGCAGGGAGCCCATGGGCATGGGGGTCACGTGCTGCTCTCCCAGGGGAATCACACAGCTGTGCAGAGGTGCGTGGATGCCTTCACAGGCGTCCTTTGGTTTGCATTGTCCTATTGTTTTAGTAATGAGACCAAGTCTCTCAGTGACAGGTCCTTTTGAAATCTGTGGGTGTCTTAATTTTTCCTCCTTTTTGAATAAAGGTGCTGCTGTCTCTCGCTAGTAGTTTTTATTTTTGTTCCTTTACTTTTCAACTCCAGTATCTCTATGTGTTTCTTAAAAAAAAATGGAATAAAAACCTAGAGATGAATACTAGCTATCCATGGTCCTCTACCACAGAGACTGATCCAGACGGCCCACGAAGGAGGATATCCAGCTGACTGGGGATGGGGGGGGGGCAATGAGAAATTGGGGATAAGAAGTCATGGTTGGCCCACTAAACAATGTAACTCATTATGGACAATAAAAAAATAATCTAAAGGTGGCAAGTACTGGGGAGGGTGAGGAAAGGACCTCTGGCTCACCGTTGGTGAGAATGTAAGCTACCACAGCCATTTCTAGCTGTCGCTTTCTTGCTTTTGGCTGACAGCCTTGAGAGGAAGCTTCCGGATGGCGTGACTTGAGCCAAGGCTGCACATCACAATCTGGAGCAACAGGTGAGAACCCGCAGCAGGAGAGTGAGCTGAGCTCACTCGCCATCCTCCCCCAGTGACACACCTCCTCCAGGAAGGCTCCACCTGCCAAGCTGCCAACAGCTGGGGACCAAGCATTCAAAACACATGAGTTCACGGGGACTTTTTATCAGATTCAAACCACCACAGTACATTAAGGTGCTTTGCGCTTTTAAATCAAGTTTGGACATTTCTGAACATTAATTTTCATGTTATTTCTACCCTTTCTCTATCTTCTCAGGGTGCCCCACTTTGTAAATATGTGGAAATGCTCAATGAGACCTTTAATTTTTTTTATTTGAACAAAACACATCACTATGACACATCCATGTGTGCCCATGATGTACTTTCTGCTCACCCATAGGCTACACTTTCCTCTCCTCCGACCTCTCTTTCCACATCTTTACGAGGTAGGCCTACACACGTGAGTGAAAATACGCAGTATTTGTCTTTATGAGACTGAATTATGTCACGTAACACAATGACTTCCAGTTCTATTTTCCTGCAAATGGTGGGATTTTTTTATTGTTGTCTCTTGATTTCTCTTCTTAAGGCTGGAAAAGCGCTGGTGCCCTGCCCTCAAGCCGACTCACTAACTGCTCTGCTTCCTGTGGCACAGCTTTAAATCTCCGTTACTGGCCTCTTCAACTCCAGATTCCCCGTGTCATTATTAAAGAGAAAACAGAGATGTTGGGGAGTCGTGGCCCCCTGGCCCCCTGCGGGTAGCCCAAGTCTCACCGGCCAGCAGGAAAAAGGGCTCCATCGGGGAGAGGTGAGGTGTACAGTTGGACAGACACACGTGACCAGAAGAAATGTCGGGCAAATCTCATTTTATTTGAGCACCCAAAGCCCTTTTATAACCCTAGGCTGCATTGTTCAGCCTATTTCTCTCAAGCAATAAGATTCAAACTTTTTGGCGGGAGCCAATCAGCAGAGGACAGCAGAGCAAAGTATTGCCAGTAAAACGAAACTCAGCAAGCAGGAACAAAGCTTATCAGCTACACAGAATTCAACAAACAGGATCAAGGCTTATCAGCTACTACTTCTGCCTCCTGGGATTAAAGGTGTGCTGGGATTAAAGGCGTGTGCTGCCATGCCCAACTTTATTCCATATTCTAAAACTTAGTTTACAGCTGGGGCCCAATAAGAGCAAAATGGGTAAAGAGAACAAGTGTAGGTGAGGAAGGGGAGGAAAGGAAACCCCTCCCGACACAGGTGAGAACAAGGCAGGTGAGGGTGAGGAGGAAAGGGAATCCTTCCCTACACAGTGTTGGCAGGAATGCAATTACAAGAGCCACTGTGGAGAATAGGATGGAGACTCCTCCAAGAACTAAAAATAAAGCTGTATATGAACTAGTAATCCCACCCCTCAGCATTTATCCAAGGAAAAGAAATGAGTCCGTCAGAGAGACTTCTGGACTCTGCACTCCCAATGGTTCAGGGGTGAAAGCAACCTGGGTCCGTTCTAACGAGTGAGAGCACTGTGGAATACTATTCAGCCATAAAGCGTCACTAAACCCTCCTCTGTGGAACCTGAAAATGCTGCCCACATAGAAGGCAGACAATGGTAAGCAGAGGCTGAGGAGAGTAGGCGGGCGTGCGGTGGGGAAGGGCTGACCAGAGGAAACAGACAGCAAGATGCCCTGGGTGCCACCTCACAGAACAGGTAGATGTCTTGCTTGGGAGTCTTTCCTCTGTCACATGGAGGTGAGACACCATGACCCTCCTGCTCCACGTGCCACTGCACAGGAGGGTGACCTAGGGAAATTAGGTACTATATGGATCAGGAGCTTAGAAGAAAAGATTTTTAATATTTTCACCATAGAACATGATAAATGGGAACTGGGAGGATTGCTCAGTGGTTAAAGACACTTGCTTGTAAAGCTTGAGGCCCGGTTTTGATCCCCCAGTACCTGCACAGAACCAGATAGAACAAGTGGAACCCTTCTGGTCTCTTCTGTCCATCTTCTTGTCCTTTCTGTTAGTGTTATCCTGGCACAGGTGGCATGGAACAGCCCAAGATGAGGGCTTCTGGATGGTCTCTGCTCTGCATGGCTGCCGGTGGTCTTCTGGGGCAGCAAACTACTGACGGCCAGTCTCCTGCAGGGCGGGGAAGAGGGGCAGGACAAGCAAATACAGCAAGTCTCTGTGATGGTTGAGTTTTGATGTCAACTTGACCTTTCAAGTAATCTTGAGTGGGTCTCTGAGGATGTTCCCAGGAAGGCAGCCTCTCAGTAGGGGGCAGGATGTAAGGAAGCTCAAAGGAGCTAGAAGTAAACATCCTTTCCTGTGTGGCCATGCAGGAAGGAAATTCCAGAGGCTCAGGAAGCCATTAAGTCTGGGATAGAATTGCAAGACCCCACCCTAGGGCTATATAAATGGGAACGAATTCTCTCCTGGCCCTCCTGCCTGTTCCCTGTTCTCTGTGTGTGGTGTTGGTGATGGGTTTTTTCTCTCTGCTTGGACCTGTGAAAGAAGGCCAGCCTTTTTCGCTGTTACAGAACTTCCCCTCTATCTGTAGTTTCAATAAATACTTTCCTCCCCCAAACTGTGCCTGGTTTGGAGATTCATCCTAGCGGCGCGTGGCTGACCACGACACTCACCTTTATTACTGAGATGCAGGCATTCTTCATGTCTATACGCTGTCTGGATGGCAGCAACCCTTCCACTTTAAGTTCTGAAGAGCTCATTTTGAAACTCCCTAACCCCCGCCAAAAAGCACCACTCTACCCCCCCACACGCCCATCACCCCTCTACCCCCCCACATTCACCCAGCATGCATTGTGTGTACAGAGGAGCTAGACAGCCTTCCCTGTCCCCCTGTACTTATTCTTGAATTGACACAGGCTTCCCTGTCTGCATCTGTACTTACAAAAAGAAAACAAACACCAAGTCAGCCTTGTGTCCCTGTCACTCAGCCACAGGAACTGTGTCTGCCTGTCGTCTTTGTCAAGAGGAGCTCACCGCAGCCCTGGGCGTGAGGGAGCCGGGGTCTCCACTTGCACTCAGGGAAGGGGTGCTCCCACTGGGTGGGGTGCCCCATTCTCTGAAATAATTGAGAAGATTAACTGGCAATCTGGAGAAATTCTAGAATGTGTTTACCAGAAAAAGCAAAATACAAGCTTCTGCTCTGCTGGAGGCATGTCTTTTCCTCTGGGATGATTATATATACTTCTCTGCAGTGGCCAGGAGGGACGAGGGAAAGACGAACACAATTTGTTAGCATGGAGAAAATTGTGGCGTTTTAAAATTAGATTTTCGCCTTCTTATTGTCCTATGATGAGAGGCCTAAATTGAAAGTTTAAAAAATTAGGTCAGCACATCTAGAAGCAAAACACATTTCTCCGTAGCCCTGCCCAGGACTTGGCAGAGGTCAGGGCACCCTGGGGGCAGGGACAGCACGAGCCCCAGGCTGGTCCTTTGTACTGTGACCCAGGGACAGAGCGGTCAGCCAGCAGGTTGGCTCTGGAGACCCGGGTGGGGATGGAAGGCAGGCCTGGCCAGTAGGATGGGCCAGGGGGACGGAAGCAAGGCTCTCTTCCCTCCCCTTCTGGTTCCCAATAAATAACAGTCTCACGGGAAATATAAGCCGCGTAAATTATTCTGGCCTTTTTGGGATCCAGGAATCTTTCAATGTCTGGAAAGGTCACGGAGACTCTAACGGATGCCATGGACCCCAGGGCGCTCCCCTTCTTGAGGGTTCCAAAAAGCCAGTTCCCATCATCCCAGCCTGCTCTGTGGCCCCTGCCACAGGAGGGAGGTGTTTTCACTGGGCCCAATCGTCCAAGGCTCTCATCCTGGTTTGATTTCTGGCTTCCAGTGATTTTGTTGAGGCTTCTGAGAAAAGCCCAGGAAGCCAGGTGCAGAGCGCTTGGAAATCACTTATCAGAGCCATCCTCCCTGAGTGGGCTCCGTGGCTGGTCACAGCTGCGTGGCTTTGCCTGGACTAAGGGTTTTCCAGGCTAAGAGTCTTGGGCTGAGCTGCCCACCACCCACAGTTCAGAAGGACCCAAACAAGTATGAAATAGCTCCATGATCACAGAGCATGGGTGAGTAAACTCATGTACGTTGCTAAAAGCTCTGCCAGCATGCCCTGTCAGAGAGTCAGAGGACCCCACACAGTATCTGTGCAGGGTGTGGAACACGGGGAGTCCTTCCCTGCTCGGTCCTCTGCGCACTCTTACAGCCTAAGCGGAGGACACTGATGGCATCAGCAAGTGCCTGTGGTGTGTGGAGTGCCCAGAGGGGTTCAGTGCTCTCCTTTGGCATATGCAGAGGGCACTGGCACAATCTCTCTGTCTTCCCACTGCACATGTGCAAAGCCCTGAGAGGGTTTACTGTGCCCCCGTGGCGTGTGCGGAAAGCGTCACTCTTGATGTCATTCTGCCACAGAGCCACAATAGCAACGGAGCATCTGTCCGCTCCTTGGTATTTGCAGTGTCTGCCGGGACTCTGCAGATTCAGGCCTGGGCTCCTGGTGTGACGGACAGACTGAGGCAGGTCAAGTTTGCTGGTGGAGTGTGGAAGAAAGAGGTCAGGAAGTCACTGTCCTCTCTCCAGGAGTATAAACATTGGCCAGTCTTCCTCTCCGATGTGCAGTTGGGTTCTGGAATTCTGGAACATGCCTCTGTGGAGCTCTCTGTTGTGCTCCATTAACCTGGGCGTTCCCCAGGGCTGGTGGTATTCCAGATGATGAGCCCAGGACGTGTCCTTGGCACTTGCTCAGCCCAACCCCGAGACTCAGCAGTCGAGTCTCCAGGGAGGGCCTCTGGGTTGTCAGCATGGAGACAACAGTGACCTGTGTGTGGCCACCTGATGCCTACACCTTGGGGACGGTGTGGTGGGCTGTCTGCTTGCCGTGCCCTCGGTGTACGTCCCCGGTCTGCTGTGTGGAAGGCCACAGGTTTTCTGCTCTGCCAGGCCGAATGGAGGGGCCCAGGGAGCTGACCTCTGACCTGTGTGCAGGTGCCCACAGATGCAGCCGGCAGAGCCGGGGCCAGGGAGGGAAGCGTGCCTGCGGAGGGCATCTCTGACAGGCAACTGGACCCTGCAAGGCTGCAGTGCCCACAAGGCTCCTGGGCTGCTAATGGATGCTCATCCTCTGGACTCCCCCATCCATTCCTCCTCCTCTCGGGTGGGACTCAGGAGCCTGGGATCTCCACGGGCCGGATTTGTAAGCTCCCTGCTGGACTCAGAGGCAGGGGCATGGATCCTCGTATGAGTCAACTACAGACTCCCTCACCCCTCGTGACCCAGAAAGGAAGCAGATCTTAGGGGATGGGTCTGACCTTGGGGGGGGTTCCAGGTGGCGAGTCCAGGAGAGCAAACACCAGCCCTGGCCAGGCCTCTTCACGGGCAACTCCAGCCATCTGTGTTTGTCACCTACCCAGGAACCAGCCAGGTGTCCCTGAGGCAGGGACACCATGTTGCGGAGGCAGAAGATGGAGCTCCGGGTTACCGAGTCGAGATGGGCCGGCGTGCACAGCCCAGTGGCAGAGTCCGGACACCTTAGCTCTGAGCCAGACGGTCATTCAGCTCAGCCCTCAGTGTCCCTAACTTCCGCCTGGCCCTGGATACTGGGTATGGGTGTCCTACCCGGCCCTGGGTCCCTCTCTGGGCTGGCAGTGGCTTCTCATCTGGGTCCTCATTGAGGGAGAAGCATGCAATCATGTGACAAGGACCACGCAGGGATGAGGACAGAGAATTCTGGGTAAAGATGGGGTGAAGGTCACTCTGTACCTTCTTTCCTAGGAATACGGTGGCTCTAAGGAGCACAAGGACTATCTGGGTCTCAGGGGACAGGTGCCTGGGACAAGTGGGCCTCTGGAAAAAAAAATTCAAGGTTCTAGCTGGCCCCAGGAACACCTCTGATTGGCTTGGGGGAAGGTGCACCCTAAGACTCGGCAAGGATGCAGAGGAGAGAGCACTCTGAGCAGAGGAAGCAGAGGAAAGAAAGGGCACCTCCGCAGACCTTTGTCACCTGAAACCAAGGGCTCAGCCCCGGCCGCTAGAGAAGAGCAAGCAGCCTGGGTGGCACCCCTCTACTAGGAGTGACAGTGTTACCCACGGGAAAGCTGTGACCTGAGAGCCCCCTGGGAGGGAACCATGTGGTCAAGCCCAGGGCAAGCGTGCTGGCATCGAGGCCAGAGCCACTGGAGAGTCCACTGCCACTGTGGTGCCCTGAGACCAGGGAACAGGTCTGGGGTAGCTGTGGCCTCTGGGCTGGGGCAGAGAGGGTGAGGGAGGCAAGGTCTATAGAGGGTGCAGGCCGAGAGGGCTCTGACTGGCCCACGGGGAGCGCTCATGCCCAGTGTGAGGGGGCAACTCAGAGCTGGCGTAGGTGGGCTCTCCCCCTCACTGGGGAGGGTCACAGAGGTGGCAGGTCAGAGCCCTGCTGGGCTTGACAAGTTCACTTCTAAACAAAGCCCTCCATGGCCTCTCTCAGGAGGCCAGTCACATAAATTTCCGTTCAGTGCCACTGGGTTTCCAGCCAGGGAGCTGCCAGGGGTGTTTTGAGAAGGAACTGAGAGGTCACCGGGCCTGCTGATGACAGCCAGGAGTTGGGTGCCAGATGGGGACGGACAAAGGAAGCCCCCACCACCTCAGGCCAGTCCTCGGGCTGCCCACACCCGGGGAGAGATGGATTCTGTGGTTTCTGCCTCCGTGAAAGGCCCAGTCCCTCCCCAGTGCCGGAGGAGGAAGCTGAGGGGTGTGAAACCTGCCTTCCTTTTTCTCTAGGGAGGAGGAGAAAAGTCCAGAAATTCAGTGTCTGCAGGCATTTCCCATATTCCTGAAGCACCTGTGGACGGGATGGGGTAGTGGCAAGTGTCACCTGTCCCTTCGGCACCCTGGAGCTACATAGCAGATGTCAGAAGTTTCTACCCCACACCTACTTTATAAGAACCTTATTCAGAATATCGGGCCCAAAGCCATCGTTTCATTCACAGTATTAAAGTCTTGCAATGAAGCAAGGAGGCTGACGTTAAGGGAATGGTGGGGGAATGGCCCTTCCTCAGGCCACAGCCACTTAATTACCAACAGTGCTTGGAAACCCGGCCACCCCAGTGTGTGGGCTTTCCTCTAGGCCACACCACCCAGAGCTCTGCGGAGATTTCCTTTCCTTTGATTGGATTTGATGCTGGGCTCTGCCTGCCTATATGCTGGCCCGAGTCATCGTGTTCAGAGGAGAAGTCTGAGGTTTGCCAGCCCCACTGTAACGGGTGCTGGGAGTTCAGGAATAGTCCTTGAACTCCAACCCCCAAGTTCATGTCTGTTTTAACCAATTGGATATAGCCAGACTGAGAAAGATGATTATTAAATTACAACATTTATTGAGGGAAAACCAAGGGAAGGGAAATGGATACACCCATGCGGTCTGAGAGCCCGTGTGATGGGCCTGGAAGAAACATTAAAGGGCTTTAGAGAGAAAGAGAAGAAAGTGCAGAGAACTCCAGCCATGTGGGGTCAGGTCTCTCTCTCCCTTCATCTCAGCCTGGCTGACTTACCAGGACCTGGAAATTCAGGAGAGATGATCCTGCAGCCAAGAGAGAGCTTGTCCCTGGTAAGTGGCTACTTATAATCTTATCATGTGGGCTTCACCCTCAGGCTCAGATGAGCCAGCGTGAGGCTGATTGGTCTGGGCTAGGGGCTGACTCAAGAAGTGGCCAGCCATGATGCCAAATTTTGGGATTGAGCTTAACCAACCCCAATGCCAGGATCAGATTTAAATTCTAGGAAAGGGGAACTCCCTCCCGGGAGAGGCTCAGGTTATTCATGGAAAAACAGGTCTCGGGAACTCCTTTAGGTAAGAGATAAGTCAGATCATTTTTGAGGTCGAGCCTACAAGGGAAGACTCAAAGACATTCCTGTCTTTACTTTGTGGGGCCCAGTCACCCTAACTGTCACCACCGTTCTCCTGCAGGGTTCAGGGAAGTGCGCATCCATGGGCAGTTTCCCCACAGTGCAGGAGTGGGCCGGCCTGCAGTCCCCAGCAGGGTCCGCAGTGGGGCTGTCCTCCTCATGGCTGAAGGTATGTAGGCAGCGGGCAGAGGGTGGAGGAGGAGCTCCAGAGCCGAGGAGAGAGGCCGCCACCGGGAAAGCTGTGTTTTTGTTGGCAGGGTGGCTTGGATGGCTCTGTGATGGAGAGCGGGTCAGTGGTTTAAGCAAACACCTCCGGGCCTTGGTGTCTATGTGTGTGAGGAGGGGCCTGGCCGGCTGGCTGAGCACAGATGCCTGTACCATCGGGCTGTCAGCCGTCTCGGTTGGCCTGGCTGGATTCGACGTGCAGACAAGAGACGCTGCCCCTGGATAGAGCATCAGCTCACAGGCCACTGGGACAGGAAACAGCAGTGGAGGGAACACAGGGGGGTCTTTGCATGGAACATGAGGGGCTGGAGCCAGAGCTACTGACGGGCATGACGGGACTCCTCATCGGAAGTGGGGCCCAACGTGTGCCCTGGCTCCGTAGCAGGCCCCATGCACTCAAGTCCATGAGGAGCAGGTGAAGCACACACTGCCCCACTGGGGGATCTTGCGGCTGCACCCCAAGACTGCTGACCAGCAATCCATTGCCACCTCAACCCTGGGACAAGAGGCTTTATTGTCACCTGGGGTCAGCCACCAGCTGATGGCTGGAAGCACCCTGGGTGGCCTTGGGAACTTGGCCCGAGAGGGGGAGGGAGAACTCCAAATGCCTGTCACTACGCTCTGATGACCTGACCCAAGGCCCCATACCAGCTCATGCTGTGGAGTTAATGATCCCTGGGAAGCGCCCCGAACACTGGGGAGGAGAGAGGGCTTATTTCTAACCAGGGCTGCAGACGGTGAGAAGGGAAACTTTTGAGCTGGGTTCTCAGAAACCATGCCCACCCCAGGCTCCCCCAGGTGTGTGGAGCCACTTACTGACTGGTGTGGGTGGGAGTGGTTTTGCCCCTGGGAACCCCTGTCCCCTCCTTCTGCATTGGAGTCATGGTTATCCCACCCAGGTGCCAGCCAGGACAGGTGGGTCCTGTTGGCCCTGCACTTGGCCCTTGGCCTGGTGCTGAAAGGTCAGCAAGCAGGCAGGTGCTTCTCCTGGACACGGTGGCCCTCTGCCTGCTTCCCCAGGTGGAGCTGTGTCTCTTGCCTTTCTGATTCTTGGCTGGAGACGACCATGCTGCAAATAAGAAAAACACCTTCCCAGGAGCAGTGGAGTGGCCCCGCGAGCTAAGTCACCTTGGTGGGCGGCCTGACCTGGCTTCCTCTGCTGGAGTAATTAATGGATGGGAGAGGAGCTGTGGAGAGCCAGGACCCCAACAGCAGCAAACACCAGCCCCTTCCAGCACATTATTTCAGCGCGAGGAGCCCTCGGGGCCATCACACTTGCAGGTCAGCTGGCAAGGACGCTGATCCAGCCTGCTTGGTATTTACTGAGAAAATATCACATGTCTCCTCATCTGCTCTTACACTTAATATCCGACTCCATCCATACCAGGACAAGGGGGTATTTTGAATTGGGGAGGCTTCCCCCCTTCTCTGTGTTTTTTTTTTTCTCTCTAACAGCCTGGCCAGAGGTCAGCACCAGAAGGCTCCTCCTCACCCAGCAGGGCCACATCTTTAGCCCTGACTGCTCAGCTCCCCTGCCTCCCTTCCCCAGCAGACAGCTTGCCCTCCGCTTTCTCATTCAGTATTTACTGTGCAGGCCCCATGAGCCATCCTTGGTGCCTGAGAGAGTCCGTGAGGCAGGCCAGACCCCTGCTGGGCAGTTTATGTCCTGGGGGGCAGCAGGAGGAGCTGTGAACTGTGGGTGTGCTGCAGGGTGAGGGAACAGGGCCAGCTGAGGGTGGGTGGCCTTGTAAGCATCAGTGAGAAGTGGCATTTGGGCAGGTGTACAGGAGGCTCACCTATGGACATCTGCTGAGAAACATGGAGGGGACCAGTGGAGAAAGGCCAGGGCATGTGGCCGAGTGAGGAGCCAGAGTCTGTGGGTCTGACTGTTGTGACAAAGGACCAGCAACTTGTTCAAACAACCTGCAGTCTGAAATCAGCAGGACGCTCTCCAGGGGCTTCAGGGAATGGCTTCTTCACTGTTCACTGCCTTTCCGTGGCTGACTGGTACTGCTGGGAGGCAATGGTCCTCCTCCTC
>PVHP010016492.1:0-35723 GCA_004024765.1 Zapus hudsonius
GGAGGATATCCAACTGATCAGGGATGGGGAGGGGGGGAATTGGGGAATTCGGGATAACAACGCATGGTTTGCCCACTAAATAATGTAACTCATTATGGACAATAAATATATATTAAAAAAAAAACAAGAGGCGTGTGGGGGTTAATAGAGAAAAAGGAAGGTGCTTTTTAATGAGAGGGAGAAGGGATACAAGAAGGGAATTGGGGGGAATAAGATAGAAATACATTATTTACATGGACGAAGATGTCAAAAATAGAAAAGACAAATACAATTAAAAAAAATTTTTTTTGAGAAGCCTTGTGAGATTTGGAAACAAAAAGCTAAGGCTTTTCACGGCCTGCATATGTTTTAATGGACGCATGGTACAGAACTTGCATGTATAAGTGGAATCCGTAATTTGCATGGAATAGAGATGTGCACATATATGAGAATTAACTGGTCAATGAATATTTAGAAATCCACAAATGAGACTGTCCACCAAGTCTAGACATAAACTAAATTCTAAAGATTTTTTTAAATAATTGTTTAAGACATATTAGAATTCTTAGGGTCAAGAAATCTGATTTTTTTAAATCAACTTATTGCAGTCTCAAATCACATGTTTTATTCACGTGCATTTCTTTTATATATATATATATATATATATATATATATATATATATATATATATATTTTAATTGTCCATAATGAGTTACAACATTAAGTGGGCAAACCATGAGTTGTTATCCCCAATTCCCCACTATCCCCCCTCCCTAATCTGCTGGATAACCTCCTCCATGGGTTTTCTGGATCAGTCCTTGTGACAGGGGACCATGGATAGCCTAGTATTCAGCCAGGTTCTCCTGGCCATGCCTCTGGATAATCTCCCCCACCACGGCTCTCACAATCTTTCCGCCCCCTCTTCCGCATAGATTTTATTTCATCTTTCTTTCCTTTATCTGCAACCTAAAAATTGTGGAAAGCAATGAGAGATGATCGTAAGGGGCACCGATGTCACATTGTGTGGCTTCTGACAGTCCTGAGCAGCCGGGAGTCATAGACGTTCTAAATCAGGGCAGATTTACAACATGCATCTCAGGAGAGAAGATTTATATGTAATTAAGCTGGTTCTGTCTAAAAGGCTGTCTATAGAGGCTTCAAGGATTAAAAGATAACACAGATATGAAATTCCTCTGTGGTTCTTTGTATTTTGAACAAATGGGATTTCTCAAAATATTGTTCTGCTTTAAATAGGACTAACAAGAGAGCATGCGGTGTGTGATGTCAACATGACTTCTTGTTTCCCTGATTAGGGAAATGAACTCTTCAGAAGACCGACTTCTCTGGAAGCATCTGTCTGTTTTGAGCTCTTTGGAATGCCATTTGAGCTGGAACTGATTAGATGAGCTACTATTGTTTTATAATCTATGATCATTTTGTTGATGCACATTTTATAAGCAAATTAAAGTACAACTAAAAATAGATTGCGGATATTAAACTGTGTCTTGTTAAAAGACATGAGCCAAGATTGTGAGAGCCGTGGTGGGGGAGATTATCAGAGACATGGCACCCCTCAGTAACAACACACTTGGGTCAGGAGAACCCAGCTAAAGACTGGGCTATCCATGGTCCCCTACCACAAAGGCTGATCCAGACGGCCCACGGAGGAGGATATCCAGCTGACTTGGGATGGGGAAGGGGGCAATGAGTATTTGGGGACAACAACTCATTGTTGGCCCACTAAACAATGTAACTCATTATGGACAATAAAAAAAAAAAGACATAAGCCATGCCTTCAGGTCAGTAAGGAACAGTCTTGTTTATCCTGCATTTCAATATGAATTTATAATGGATATTTTCATTTGAGAGAGACTGGTCATTCTGAAGAGGTTAGAAATTTTCTTTCTTCCCAACTGTACCATTTGTAAGCACCCAAAGGCAGTTACAATATGAACATTTCTCTCTGCACTCCCCGTTGGGAAATTAGCAATAATTCTTGAGGCTCCATTCAAAGCCCATGGTCCGAGGCTCATGCAGCTTCATCACTAAAGAAATTCTTGGGATTCTATATGCCTAAAATTCACAGAAATAAATTGTAGGCCAGAATTAACGTATGGATTTGAGATGGTCCCTAGCATAGTTTCTACTTGTTTTAACCTTTGCCTAATGGGTAGCAGAGTGCCTTCTCCCTGCGAGGCACCATGACAGAGCACTAGGTGTCCTCTTTTATATACCGATGGTTTCAGCCCTGAGCTTACGGCCTGTCCCAGCTCCAAACCACAGCCTCTGGTCTGAGTCAACTGTCACTTACACAAAGCACTCCAGGTCTCCAGGTGGACTGTGATGAAGGGCTAATTTTTTTTTGCTAGGGTTTTCCTCATTTTTTTGACAGAGTTTTGCTATGTAGCCTAGGCTGGCCTAGCATTAGGGCGATCCTCCTGCCTCGGCCTCCCAAGCACTGGGATTACCAGTATGCACCAGGCACAAAGGACCTCTCTACAAGAAAGGTCAAGTCTCAAAAAAATGTGGAGTGAGAAAACAAATATCCCAAGGTTTTTCTGTGATCTCCACATGTGTGCCCATATACACCCATATTTTTTACCACTGAACTTTCTCCCCAGTTTTGACTAAAACAGTGAGTAGGGGCTGGAGAGATGGCTCAGCAGTTAAGGTGCTTGCCTGCAAAGCCTAACAGACCCTGGTCTGATTCCCCAGTACAAAGCCAGATGTGCAAAGTGGTGCATGCATCTGGCACACCAATTCTCTCTTTCTCTCTCTCTCTCTCTCTCTCTCTCTCTCTCCCTTCTCTCTCTGCTTGCAAATAAATAAATAAGTAAATAAATAAATATAGTGAGTAAATTCATTTTTTCATTCATATATTTATATTGTCATTAAAAAATCTGAAGGAGCATGCAGACCCAGAGCCAAGCTTTCCATCAGGAACTCTGGTAACATGAGCCAGCACGGTGAGGGCTTGTGTGTAGAAGAAAGAAACCCGAAGATTCCTGGGTGAGACCTCTGAGACCCAGGGTTTCCACCACTTTCATGCTGTGTGCAGTCAGCGCCTGTTAGCATTTTTGAGGGTCCAGGCTGTCTTTGTCTGAGGATGGTGGGCTGTGCAAATTCTATTCTCTGTGCCTGAAGAAGAGCCTATGGCTTCTTTGAGGAGTTTCTTAATTTCATTCTCCATTGCCCATAATTACTGTGAAATGAGAAGAGTTATTCCTCACAGGAATGTGGTTTCCCCAGGCTGGTGTCGGAAACCTTCCGTAGGAACAGAACTCCCCCACCTGCTCTTGAGGTTTGTGTAATGTGGACTGCACGTTGAAAATGAGGTATTATTGATTCAGGTTCTGAAAACAATACTTTCACCTTTTGGGTAGTTATAGAAACGTGTTCTGGAGGCCAGGAGATGGATCATTGGACCAAGTTCATGAGGACCTGAGTGTGGTTTCTGCAGCAACCTCAGTAAAAATGGTGGTGGTATAGCTGTGTACCCCTATATTCCCAGCACTGGGGAAGCAGAAACAGGAGGATCTGGGATTTGCTGGCTAGCTAGGCTAACCAAATCAGTGAGCTGTAGGTTCAGTGAAGGATCAGGTCTCCCCAAAACAAGATGAAGAGCAGGTGAGGAGGACACCAGACACCAACCTCTGGCTCCCTCGTGTATGGGCACACACGTGTACAGCAACCTCTGGCTTCCTCGTTTATGGGCACACATGTGTACACCAATCCCTGGCTTCCTCACGTATGGGCACACAAGTGTACAGCCACATACACACACACCATGCACACATATACCGAAACTAAATTAATAAAAAGAAAATAACCCATATGTCTAGGATTTAAAAAAAATTTTAATTCAATAGCATGCTGTCAACATGCCCCACTGGTTCTGAGGCTCTGAGCTGGCCCCTGCCTTGACGTGTTCGGGGAGGCTCATTCCTGAATGCATCTTATTAACGTGGACAGGGAGGCAGCCTTCAGCCAAAGCAGAGGTTTGTCATTCCTCTCCCCAGCTCTTGGGAAGTCAGGGACACCGGCCTCCTCTCCTGCCTACCCTTTCCTGTCACCAGCGCCTGACTGGAGAAGGCTGCAGGCTGCTTCCAGCCATGACACACACGGTCCAGAGTATTGTGCTGAGAGCCAGAGGGACAAGTGAACAGAGGGCACCAAGCGCCCTCATGTGAGGTTCAGATGAACATGACTCTCCCAGGCTGTGCTCACTGACAAGGTGTTGGCAAGCAAGATGCATTCCCTGCATACCTCAGACCTCGTCATACAAACCCAGACCTCATACAAACCGAGACCTCTGCACACTTGATCCTGAGCATTGGCAGACCTGCAGCCTCTCTTGGAAACAGCAAGGGGGAAACAGAGTTCTCACATGGGGTCCACTCATGCATCAGACTGATGATCTTTGGGGGCCATGTTTGTAGATGGCCAATGTCCGGTGATGGAGGACAGCTCAATGCTGAGGGCAAACCCTGAGCACAGCAGCAAGGAGCTGTGGTGTTACAGAGCTCCATGTAATCTGAGATCCTGACCCAGGAGGGATGAGCACCTATGTTCTATGAGGTGATCAGGACCTTGTGACAGGCCAGGAGTGGAGAGGGTGTGGGCAGGGAAGACAGCTTGGCAAGAGGACATAGCAGGTGTCCAGGCGTGTGTGCATAGAGTCTCAGGACATCTATGGTCTGCCTGGCTGGGTAGAGTAGAGCCATGGGCAGGGGGTGAGAGGATCTTGCTTGATAGGCTTAGCAGGCTGTTGCAGGGGCTTCCAACTGTGTATTTTTTAATGCGTGTGTATTTTCATACTCTGTGTACATATCTGTGTGTGCCTAAGCACGTGTGTGTAGGTGCATGTGGGTAGAGACCAGAGGACAATCTCAGGTATCAATGAATTCCTTAGAAATGCCATCTACCTTGTTTTGAGACAGGGTCTCTCATTGGCCTGGAGCTTGCCCATGAGGTTAGCCCTGGGAATCCTCCTGCCTCTCTGTCGTAGTCAGCCACACACCCCTGGGATGAATCTCCAAAACAGGCACAATTTTGGGGAGGAAGGTATTTATTGAAACTATCAGATCCAGGGGAAGTTAAGGAAAGGCTGGCCCCCTTTTACAGAAGCAAGCAGAGAGAGAGAGAGAGAGAACAGCACCTCCAGAAGCAAGCAAGTAAGCACACTGTAACATTGTAATTCGCAAAATGCTGAACTGCCAGACCGGTTTCGGCTTTTCTTTTGCATATCTATCCCTAGTATTTTGCATCCAATTTAGAAAGGGCCCGTCCCCAGGAGGCTAGGCCAAAGTGACACTTCCTCCAGCCAGAAGCCTGGAGACAATTAGCAATTTAATAAGCACAATTATAATAAATTCTATTGGGGGACATTATTCAAACTACCACACTCTGCCTCCCCAGCACTGGGATTACAGGTACATACCACCACACCTGGCATTGTGCCCATGTCCTGGGGATCCAACCTAGGGTCTTTGTGCCTGCGTGGCAAGGGCTTTACCTGTGAGCTCTCTCCCCAGCCCTGGCAGTGAGTTGGTGGGGGTTGGGGACTTCTTACGCAGATAATGACAAGTCAGTATCCTGCTCTTGTGTGAAAGGGATCACTCTGCAGCTACAAGGAGAGAAGACCAGAGAGCCGAGGGGGGAAACGTTGCTGTGAGGTGAGGATGAAGCCATAGGGATCTAGGCAGGAGGTGATGGTCACTCAATCTAGGCTGAGAGCAGAGGAGGCAGCCAGGGGTGAAAGAGCTTGGGCAGCCATGTGCAGAGGAATTTACTGAAGGACTGGATGGAAAGGGGAAGAGAGCGATAAGGGAAGAGAAAGATGGAGAGGAGGAAGGGAGGGAGGGAGGAAGAGAGAGCACTTCATTCGGCCTGATACCTAGCCTTGAGGGACTTCGCTATCCATTCTGAAAGAGTCAGAGATGGATGTGGACACGGGCGGGGCAGGAGTCGGCTTGGACTGTTCTGGGTGTGACATGTCCCTTAGACACCCGCATGGCATCCGAAAAGTCCAGGACATTCTCTGGCACCGGCTCAAAGACTTCTGGTTGGTTAAAGATACTCCTGCTGTAGACACGGGCCCTTCCCATCCTGTGTCCATTCCAAGTGTGGGCAGATACCATCTGAAGACTTTCTGGTAGCTTCCACTGCCAGATCTGGCTGCTCACCTTCCTCACCAATTCATCCCCCTCCTGCTGCCCAAGTGGTCTTTCTAAGAACCTAATTCAGATACTCCCGCTCAGTGACCCTCTCAGGCTCCTTTGAACCTTTAGAATAAAACCCAGCTGAGGCCATTCTGAGGTGCACACCAGATAAGCTTAGAGAGGCACTAAACCGCGTTCTTTTGAGAGTTCTACTATTATTATTACTATGATTTGCATGTGTGTGTGTGGGGGGGTGAGCATGTGTGTGCTGCAGATGTGGACATGTGTGTGGAGGCCAGAGAAGAGTGTGAAGTAACTTCTCCATGAGGCAGTCGCTTACTGAATACAGCTTCCTCCATTGGGTCTCCTGTCCCCTTTCCTCTCAGCACTGGGGTTTCACATAAGCTCTGGGGACTGAACTCAGGACCCCATGTTTGCTCATCAGGGGTCCTCACCCTCCGAGCCATCTCCCCAGCCACTGCCAGCGAGTGAACAAAACTCATCATTTCTCTCCTCCAACTCCAATACCCTTCATCTTCAACAGACAAGCTTGAGTGACAGGGACACGGTGACAGGCAGAGGAGGCTGGGAGATCTCTGGCTTCTCAGAGGCTGAGGGCTGACCCTGTAGAGCCTCAGCCCAGGCCAGCGCCCCCCACCCCCGTGGCTGGAGACGCCCCTGCTTTGTCAGTGTTTGGGTGATAAACAGTGCACCCAAAGTGTTGCCCACCACAGCTGGTGGGTAAGTGTGTGTTGGGTAAACAGATGTGCAGGTGTTGGAGGAAGTCACCTCGCTCCTTCCTGCTGTCAGCCTCTGATGCCAACCCCGTGTCACCATCTGCAGCTCTCTGCCCACTTGCCAGATGGCTGCAAGTGCCAGGAAAGTCCCCCCCCCGCCGACCCCTGCTCTGACTGTGGGGAGCTGCCAGATCAATGCCCACTCCTCTGTCCTGGCATGGAGTAAGCACTTGGCATGGCCCCAGTTGGCTCCCAGATTTCCAGAGCACAGGCTGCCATGGCCACAGTGGGAGCTTATGTGATAACAGCCTTCCTCCGGGGCCTGCTTCCTGCTGCGTATGAAAAGGGACCTGGCACTCCTCGTGGAGGGCACAGCTGAGGTGGGCACGAGGCCTTAGATATGGAGAGCCGAGTGCACTCGCCAAGACAGCAGCATGGGGGGCTGTGGAGCACTGAGCTGGGGGTCAGGGGTCAGTTGGGGCTGTGGAGCACTGAGCTGGGGGTCAGGGGTCAGTGCTAGGGCTGTGGAGCATTGAACTAGAGGTCAGAGGTCAGTGATGGCCCTGTTCCCTGCCTGCTGAGATTGTCCTAGGTAGCAGAGAGTTGGGTGACACCTGCCATCAGTACAGGAGCTAGGGAAAGTCCACATGACCATGGCATTTCTGTTCAATACTCAAATGACAGGATGTATGCCATCCCCAGTGACAGCAGGACAAGACTCTCTCCATCTTTTCCCAGCACCTTGAGCAACCATGCTAGGAACCACAAAGACCCAGGATGCACAAAGCTGAATGAAATGTGTCTGCCCAGCAGGACAGATGTGTCTTCCTATTCTTCACCTCGATGGATGCCCTAGGCCCGAGCCAATAGGAAGTTCTCCAACACCAAAATTCCTCACCATCACCACTATTGTGTCTCCAACCAAATCTCCAGACAGCTTTCATATTGCAGAACTAAGTCTATCAATGGAAAAATGCTCGTGTCAACTTTATTAAAATTTGTATTTCTAATATGTCAGATACTTTAAATCTGTTCCATTCCCTGGGAAGGTAACACTTTATAATAAGTGGCAGGCGCTTTCAGAGACAGATTCTGAAGAGGAATTTCCTCTTATAATTTATTCTAGACATATTTATTGAACAGCTCCGATGTGTGAGGCTGTACCCATTACCTCACAGTATCAAGCTCCTGCTGGCCTGGAGCTCACAGCCCACTTGTTTGTCTATTAGAAAAATAAATCATTGCCCCTGGGGAACCAGGCTCCCTGGTGGCCCTAGACACCCGCAGCTCCCCATCCTTTCAGAGCCCATGGACATGTTGTAAAAATGGTGGTGTGTGCCTCCTGCAGCCAGCTGATAAGAGATGCTTTTCACCTGGATGTCTCCTGGTTCAGGGAAACCAACTCCCTGCCCAGAGGGTTCTAAGGGGAAGGTGAGCCCCAGACTCCTGCCCACAGCCACATCAGCTATAGTCTATGAGTGACCCATGATCGAGGCCAAATCCTCAAGCTTTCTGATGCTGGGAGCCGTGGTTGCTGACTTAATCAAAACCTCCTGAGCCATCGGGCCAGAGCCCCAGCGCAGCCACAGAGTCCCTGCCACGGGAGCTTTGTGATGGATGCTGCTTGAAGCTGCTGTCCTTGGGAATCTTCCTGTCACAGCAGCAGAGCACGCACACCTCCTATAACTAAATGGACAGACTTGGAGGTAGATACTCTGCAGGGATGGAGCTGGGGGTGGGGGAGGGGTGCATGCAGTGAAGCAAGGGGACCAGGCACACATCCTCACCAGGACTTGAGAATTCTCAGAGAATTTGCTTCTCTCTGGGTGACAGTCCTGACTGATGGTCCCTCAGCATCCTCCATGTCCAAGCTAATCGTGAACGTCAGTGTCACTAGATTTAGGAGACACATCTCTAGACAAGACAGTATGGGCATTTTCAGAGGTGGGCATCACCATCCCATGCTCCAGGATGAATAAGAAGAGGACCACCAGTGTCCATCACCAGCGTCCATCACCATTGATCATCGCCAGTGTCCATCACCAGTATCAATCACTAGCATCCATCACTAGTGTCCATCACTCTCTATGTCCTCACTGTGGACCTGCCACCTCAAGCCCCTCCTGCCAGGCCTTCCCAGCCATGATGTCATCCTCACATTGAAGCCACAATCAACCCGTCCTCTGTTAAGCTGCTGTGTTAAGTATATTTTCACAGCTACAGGAAAAAGGCCTTCACAGGTGCCCAGTGCTGCTGACAACATCCTAAACCACGTTGAGACCAGCATGGGCACTGGTCACACTCCCGAGGCACCAAGCACTGGGTAACTCCTGCCCTGGAGCAGAGAGGTCGGCTAGTGCCGAGCCCCTGTCTGCACAGCTCTGATCCCACAGACACTGTGCTCAGAGCATAGCACTTCGACGTTTCCTTAGAGCTATTTAGGGAAAATGCTTAGCTTCAGCTAACGCAGTAGCTTACAGTTGACTTTGGAGGAAATCAATAGATGACTTCAGAGGCTTTTCTTCCCACCACGTGCTCAGAGAAAACTCTTCTGCTTGGTTTGTTTCTACAGAACAGCTTCTTTTTTTCCAAGCCCTTTTGTTGGGTGTCATTCATCCTGCATGGTGAGGTGAGGGCATGGCTTGACTCTAGCAGTGGATGGGCATTTAGTTACTTTTCTTGTTGCAACTTAAAGACTGAAGAAGTCATTTGGGCATGTGGTTCTGTAAGGAAATTGAGGCCAGAGATATACGGGACTTGAGCACGCCCAGACAAGGAGTGCTTTATTCAGCAATGAGTGGAAAGTGGACAGACTTCTCTCAAGTCTGAAGTCATGTCTCCTGTGGAAAGCTTTTGGGAGGGTAGATAAGGTTTTCCTGGGTTGGGCCTCCTTAGGCGACTGTCTATCCAGAAACAATAACCATAGAAATGTGGATTGGACTGGTGTTAAGTTCTTTTCAAAAGGGGCTTATCAGAGATGGGATCTGTCAGATACATAAAACATTCTCTCAGGTGCTTGAAGTGTTATCCTGGGTAAGATCCTGTGTAAAAATATTTTCCCAGGCTCAGGAGCCCCTTCAGGTTCTAGGACCCAGTCCATCATGGCGGTCATGGTGGCTGGAGTGTGAGACAGTTGGTCACATGACAGACATGAATGCTGGGGCTCAGCTCACAGTCTCCCTCCTCAGGTAACCTGATCTAGAAACACCCTCGCTGTGCCTGGAGGATTATGTCCTAGATGATTCTAGATTTTGTCACGTTAATAGTATTAAACATCACCAGTTTTGTTTAATCTCTCCATTCTCTTAAGAAAAAGAAGTTTCTAGCGCTGAAGAGATTGTTGACTGTTGGTTAAGGGCCTTGCCTGCAAAGCCTAACGACTTGGGTTATATTCCCCAGTACCCACAAAAAATCAGATACACAAAGAGGTGCATGTGTCTAAGGTTTGTTTGCAGCAACTGGAGGCCTTGGTGAGCCCATTCTCTCTGTCTGTCTCACTTCTCTCTGTTGAAAATAAATAAATAAAATTATATATATATATATATATATATATATATATATATATGAAAAGACAAAGAAGTTTCTAGAATGGTGACTTCAGGTGCAAGTGAGTCTCCTTGGATATAGACTCTAAGGCATCCTACGCAGTGCCAGCAAACACTGCCCACTGTTAGAGGCCCTGCCCAAGCACACAGGACAGTCAGCCATTTCACACTCAGTATAAATATGTGCAAAATCTTGTTTTCATTGTAACAAAATAAGAACGACCTGCAAATGGCATTCAGACACTCAACATATATTCAGCCATTTCCCATGGGTTCCAGGCCCATAGAAGGTGGCCAACCGCTGTGGGTGATCTTGAACAATGGTCATGTGACTGTAAAACTTGCATGAGCTGCTGGACCTTCTTCCCTCACGGGCCTTGTGGTCCCTGGTGAGTCTAAGCACCCAGTGTCATCATATCCCCAAGGAATGCAAGGAGCTGTGTTTGTTATTTCTTATTTCTCTGAAGAGATACTTGCCCAGATGCAATTTAGGGAAGGAAGGGTTAAATTCAGCTTGCAGTTTGCGAAGTTTATTGGTGGGCAAGTCATGGTAGCAAAGGTGGGAAGCTGGCTTGTCACGCTGCAGGAAGGAAGCAGAGAGAAAATCCCAAAGGTCCTCCCCCAGTGACCCACTTCCCCTGCAGCTCCACCTCCCAAAGGCTCCACAACCTTCCCAAACAGCGCCACCAGCTGGAGACCAAGTGTTTACATACATGAGCCTCTGGGGGTCCTTCTACACTCA
This sequence comes from Zapus hudsonius, assembly GCA_004024765.1. Taxonomy (NCBI): domain Eukaryota; kingdom Metazoa; phylum Chordata; class Mammalia; order Rodentia; family Dipodidae; genus Zapus; species Zapus hudsonius. Next base: position 11,165 of record PVHP010016492.1, read on the forward strand.
AACCACAGCAGAAGCAAGGAGTGAACTGACCACACACATGCCAACCATAAGGAGATGTTTTGAAAGTGTGGGGGAGCCTGAAACAGGCTTGTAGGATCAGCTACCTAAGCTGCACGTCACAGCATCGAATAAAACACGGGGCCTTTTCAACGATGTTGACAATTCATAAATGGTCATGGTAGAGCTTCCAACCAGGCCCAGGGCCTGTGAGCCACCATGTCCTTGAAGGCAGACCTGGTGTGCCCAGCCTTCACCCTCTGGGCATAGACAAGGGACTCCAAGGATTCCTTGGGCTGTCTTATCAGAGTGAGGCGGAGTCAGGGTCTGAGAGTCACTAGTCTTCCATGTTGGGCTTTGGAATTTGAGTGACTGGCCAAATCCATCATGATTCTACCCTGTGCAAGCATTTGACCCTGATCCAGCCAGAACCCTGCCAAGGAGCTTGCAGAGCCTCACAGCAGGCTACCGAGTCCATTTAACAGCTGGAGGACACAGGATTGAGACGTGGGGTGCACTTCCCAACCGCTGTGTCCATGATCATTCGTGGCCCCCTCCACCAGGCTCCTTTGCCCTGCCTGGCCGCTGGTTCACCAGAACAGCTGTGCACTCTGAAGCCAGCTGTCTTGTCCTGAGTGCTCTACAGAGAAGCTAAGAGATGTGTCACCCTCTTCATAGCAGGACCAGGGAGGGCCAGCTCCCCCCTTCCAACACTGCATTAGCCCCAGCTTTGTTTAGTGAAGCAAAGGGTACCCAGGCCCTGCCTGCATGTCTGGGAAGCTTTCATGTCTCCAGTCACTCTGCTGTCTGGAGCAGGCCCAGAGAGTGCATTTGCTGTCAGCAAGCCTGAAACACTCATTCACTCATTTGACAAATGTTTATTGGATATCTCCCAGGTGCAAGAACACTGGTTTAAGCTTTTGAGGATGCAGCAGAGACTAGGAGAGACATAAGCACTTGTCTGATGGAGCTTAATGGGGCGATAAACAATAAAACAAGAAATGCACTGTGGTGGTCCCCAAGAGCTGGGCCAGCCTCCAAGGCAGGCAGACTGGGTGCCGGGCGGGCGCAAGGGAAGAAGCCAAGGTGAGGTGTGGGTAGCAGCGTTGGCTGGGGGTTGAAAGGTCAGACTACTCCATTCTTTCCTCGACAGCAGCACCAGGACACCAACCAGACCTGGCAAAGGCTTCATCTCTGCCCTGGACATGGACAGCTTTCTGTCGGTGATTGTTGTCCTGCCCACAGGGACCAGTGTCCATAACATGAGCCATCCATGTGTCAGAGACCATGACCCCAAACAAGCTCCGGGAGAAAAAGATGCTACTTTTGTGTTACCTGTACCGCATGTCACCGTGCGTAACTCTTAGGTATGCAAGGCTGCAGCCACACGCCCAGGTCCTGCCTGCTCTCCCCGATGTCTACCCAACCCCCAGACTTGCGAGGCACTTTGAGACGTGTGCCCCAGTCCCCACGAGGCTCCAGCTTGGGCAGGTGGGTTGACACCAGAGTGTTGGCTGAAAGCCGGACTGTAGTGAAGCTCAGATGGAAAGGGGGAAGGGAGAGAGAGGGGGTCTGAAGGGGGTGTTGATGCACTCAGCAGGGTCTTTCTTGTTTTGTTTGTAAAGCCTGAGACTTCTGTAACCTTCCCAGGGAAGAGTGATAGCACAGTCACAATGGACTCCATGGTGGCCTGCAGAGATGTCCCCATGTTTTAAAGCCAGCACCTGTGCTGAGGACCTTATTTGGAAAAAGAGCTTTGTGTATCAATGAAGCAAAGAATCGCAGACAAGCTCATCCTGCATTAACCAGTTGGGCCCCAAATCCAATGACAAGTGTCCTGGTGAGGGACAAAGGAGAAGATACCAGGACAAGGAGGAGAGGCCATGCAAAGACAGAAGCAGGACAGGTGATGCAGGTACAAGGAATCACCTGGACCACCGGAAGGAGGCTGGAGGGGCTCTCCCGAGCCTTCAGAGACCTGCTACCACCTTGATCTCTAAATGCACCAACATACGCCAAGGCAGGGGTAGATTCCAACTTCAAGTCACTCCTTTGTCTATGTACCAATCATCTATCCATCTACATCCCTTCCTTTTTTCTTCCTTCCTTTCTTTTCCTTTCTTCCTTGTCTGAAAAACTAGAACAACCCTTAAGTAAGTGGTAATTTCAGTGTTTAAGTAAACCTTAGGCTGCCGTTTCCACAGGGAAGGGGAGGAACTATTTGATGAAGGACCCAGGCAGCTGAAGCAGAGATCCCGTGTATCAAGGATCTTGGCATCGGATTGGGATCATGGCTTGCTTGTAACACACATGCTGTGAGACAACAGTATGGTAGATCTCTTGCACAGCATGAGTGAGGCCCTGGGTTCCATCACACACACACACACACACACACACACACACACACACACACACACACACACACACGATGACCCACCTGAGACCTTGGGTTTCAGCCAGAGTTCTAGGGGACAGAAGGAACAAGAAACTCCTTCTGAGTCACAAAACAGTGACAGCAGAGCTGCAGAGCACCCCTGAAGGACACAAGTTTCCTGGGGCTTTTACACTGCACATATCAGCGCAGCAGCCTTTAGGGACCAGAGGATCCAAAGATTCAGAAACGTGTGTGATGGATAGGTTATACCTATATTATAAATTTCAAATAGGGAATGAGAGAGAGAAAGAGAGAGCGCAAGCGCTGCTCTAATTTGTATTAAATTCTTGGTGCACAGCAACTCAGGTAGACATGGAGAAACTGTGACTGAAATAGATCTCGGAGGAGGAGCTAGGGAGACAATCTGCTCAGAAGATTGGTACAGGATTTCTTTAGTGAAGAATTGACCATTTGTTACGAATAAGATCATTCTTAGGCGTCTAATGTGTGCCCTTCCAGCTGTCCCAGCCTCTTCTGTTGCCTGTGAAAAATGCTGTCTTTGAAGCATTCCTTCAGGGATCACTGAACAACACTCCCATCTACCTTTTACTGAGCACTTAGTATCGTTGCACTCAGCACACACTATCACCATGAATTTCCTTTGCAATCCTGAGACGAGGCATCGGTATTTCTAGTTTGCTTGAGGAAATACTAGAGGTCATGCTAGATAGTGACAGAGCTGGGATTTGAACCCTGGTCTTTGGTAAGATGAGGAGCTAAAACCGTGCCTAACTGGCAAGTAGAGTTGAGGCTCAGGTTCCTGATGTGGGCAGACTTGGGAGAAACACCCTCTCAGAGTGGAGTCTCAATCAGCCTTTCCCTGTCGCTGTTCTCATCTGTCACATAAAGCGTGGCCAGCTACTATGGTTTGGGTGTTAAGTATCCTTCCAAAACCCACACATCAAAGGCTTGGTCCCCAGTGCAACGGTGTTCAGAGGTGGGGCCTCTGGGAGGTGTTTGGATCATGAGAACTCCAATTTGATCAATGGATTAATATATTTATATATTCAGAGCTCAAGGGACCTTGGAGATGTGGTGGATGTAAGGTGTGAGACCACAAGAGATCACTCTGAAAGGAAGGCTTTAATCAGGGAAGAACACCCGAGCTGTGAACCATCTCCCCAGAGCAGAGAAAAAGCCCCCGGGAAGGTCAGATCTGGGATTAGAAGGGGAAGTGAAATTGAAGTCCAGAAATTTGTCACATAGGCTCCCAGGCTGGGGGAGGGCTCAGGTGGTCAGGTAGCTCTCAGCATATGGGAAGGAAGGTCCCTCCCGACAGAGACACAGAAGGAGGGGGTTTACAAGGCAGGCTTTATCTGTAACCTGTAACTCCTGTTGGGGTCTGGTGTCAATGTTGACACTTCTCTTGAAGCTTGACACACTGGTTCCAGAATTCCTTTCAGGTGAAACTGAGGCGCTGTGGGTGAACTCTATTTTGGAGTTTCGACCTAACAGCGGATACATGAAGAGATGGGACCAACTTGAAGGAGGTAGGTGACTGGGAGTATGCCCTTGAACTTCATCCTTAGTCCCTTCTCCTAGTTCTCTCTCTGTTTCCAAGCTACTGTGAGTGGGCAGCTTTGCTCCACCTGTCTATCCCATGATGCTCTAGCTCACCACAGGCCTAGAAATAATGGAGTCAAGGGACCATGAGCCAAAACCATGAACCAAAACAAGACCTTTCATTTTCCTTTAAAGGGTTTGTCTTGGACATTTTGTCATGGCAACAGACATCTAATTAACACGTTTCATGAATTTTTTTTCTAATAAGTTGTGATTGTATTTTTAAAATTATGTTGTTTAAAAAAATATTAAGCAGCAAAGTGACCATGGTGGCCAAGTGTACTTCAGATAGATAAGGACATTGGTTCTAACTGCATCTTGATCAAATAATCCTGCATCGGTCCCAATGTCCTGACTTCTAAAAGCTGAGCAACACATAACAATTTATGCGACTCGGTTGCTCTTATAAAGTGAACATTTCCATGCACAAAATAAAAAAAAAAAGATCTTCCCTTGCTGACCAGCTCTTCAGGTCTAGGTTAATTTGTAATTTTTTCCTTTCTTTCCATTTGAGTCAGGCCTCATGTTGTAGCTACTTTTTTGTTGCTGGACAAACACGTGACCAGAAGCAGTTTATGGGAGAAAAGGGTTTATTTGGGGCTTACAGAATTCAGGGGAAGAACCATCAGTGGTCAAAGAAGCTGGTTCGCTTTCATACATGAGCAGTAGAGAGACATCCCCCACACAGCCAGCAAACATGAACAGCCAGAGCTACACCACGTTCAGCCACCGGGGTAGGGAGAACACGTGGGAGAGGTCTTAACAGAATCTATGCTGTTCATTTAAACAAGCAGGAAAAGGAAAGATCATGAGAAGGAAAGGTTCATGTGGGAAAGAAATCCAGCCCCTCATCACAGCCACTAGGTCTTGGGATGGGGCTGGGGAGACCTTACCATTCCCTAGAGAGTCAGAGGTCCTTCTTCTAGGACTCCATGTAAAAGAAGAGACAGAATTATCTCTTCAGTGAGTATTTCCTGCCCCAGGTGGGCAAGGAGACATGTGGTTGGTTCATACCTGACCAATCAGTTTTAGCTCCTAGGTTTGAGCTCTAGCTAGACACCTCCCACTCAAGGGGAGGGCATCTATGGAGCTTGTCTGAAATTGTCACAGAACGAAATGCATCATGGCAGAGGAGCATGGTGGCTGCACATGAGGTCTCTGTGGTCTCATTGCATCGCCAACAGGAAGCAAAGGTGTGAGTGTTGGCCTTGGGATCTCTTTCTCCTTTTATCTTTAAATTCAGACCAGGAACCCCGCCCATGGGATGGTACCACCCACATGCATGATGGGTGTTCCATTCTTCCTTACAACTCTCTGGAAATGTGGCTGGAGAGATGGCTCAGTGGTTTATGGCACTTTTTTGCAGCGCCCGATGACCTGGGTTTGATTCCTTTGTACCCAGGTAAAGCCAGATGCACAAAGTGGTATATGCATCTGGAATTCATTTCCAATAGCAAGAGGCTGTGTTGTGCCCATACCTATTCTCTCTGTCTCTCTCTCTCTCTCTCTTTCCTTGCAAGTAATTAAAAATATTTTTAATACCCTCTCTGGAAACTGCATGTCCAGCAGTGTCTCCTAGGTGATTCTAAATCAAGATTGCCCATTGTAGAAGTTACTTTTTTGTTGCTGCTGGGAGGAAAGGGTTTATTGCAGCTCACAGTCTAGGACTCAAAGGGACATTCCATGGTGGCAGAGCATGGCAGAGCAGAAGCTGAGGATCAACTCTTATCATGTCAGCAGGGAGGCAGCAGCAAGAGTGAGCTATCTCTAAGCACTCAGCGGGTTAGACTAAGGAACCTGGAAATCCTCCCCCCAGTGACACATCCTCTAGCAAGGATCCAGCTCCCAAAAGCTCCACAGCTGGGGATCAAGTATTCAAGACACACGAGGTTCCCAGGGACAACCAGGGGCATCATTCTAGTTGTCTGATCAATTACGTCCCATCTCAGAAGTTATTTCCAGTCTGTCTTAGGCCCTTTTATGTTGTGGAACTGAATGTTACACATGAGAAATTTACCAAGAAATTGAAGGTGGGAGTCTAAGATCACAGTGCCAGCCTCTGGCAAGGGCGTTCCTGCTGCTTCATGTGGAAGGCATCACGTGGTGAGACAAGAGGAAGTGTGCCAGCCCCCCCTTCTTCCCTTATGAAGTCCTCAGCCCATCATGGGTACCTCCCACCATGATGACCTTATTCAAGCCCAAGTACTTCCTCCAGGACCATCTCCAAATGCAATCACTAAGAATTGCTTCCTTTATGCAAAATTTGAGGACACGTCCAAACCCCAGCAATTGCCAGTGTTTGCGTGAGTGGCTTCCCCAAAAGCCTTCCAGCAGGAAGCAAAGAGCTGTGTCTGCAGGTGGCACTCAGTCAGGCTTCACTGAGCACAGCCACGAGTCCAGCAGGCAAGATGGAATTGTGGAGAAGGAAGAGGAATGTGGGCGGCACGAGGTTGCATCTGATCAAGTCAGAAGTTCTGAAAGACGAGGAAGATGATCAGACCCGGGACACTCATGAAAGTGAGGCACTGTCCAAAAAGACACGCCTGATTTTGTGAGCTGTCCAGAGAGAATTTATCTACAAGACTTGCCATTTTCAGCTCCACTGTAATTCTGGCTTAAGTTATCAACACCATTAGCACATCAAAAAAGGGACATTAATAATAAGCCTTTTGTGTTTTGGTGGTACTGTATGGTTTTTAGTCATTTTCTCAGAAATGTTATTGGATTTGAGTTTCTACAAAGGTAAGATGGCTACTATTGAAGGTAGGGAACCCTGAGGCTAAGAAAGGTTAAGTGAGAAGCTCCCCGAAGCAGGGGCCCTTTCAGGGATCCAGGCTGCAGCTGGGAAGGCACACAAGTCTGATATTGTTTTCACAGCCTGAGAAAGCTGGACATCCCCAAACACCCCACCCTGACTGGCATGAGAATCGCCAAGAAAGTGTTTTTATTGAAAAGCTTTCAAAGCGCTTTGGGGGAAAACCGCTTTTGAAGGGTTTCTTAAAAGGAAAATGGATGGGGATGATTGCATGCCTTTCAATGTTACCGACATCTGCTGGCTCTGCAGACTGGCATAGCCCAGGGCTGGCACTGCATGTCTTGGCTGTGCTCAGCTGAGCACGAGTGAGCAGCAGCTTTCATACCCCAGGCCTCAGCAGTCTGTTCTTCCTAAGAGCCTGCGCTCCCACGGGACATGCTCGGTACACAAAGGAGGTCAGGAGAGATGCCTTCAATGTCAGTTTCATTATCTCTTGCTTGTGCACCTTGCTGTGGGTTCCCCCTTTCCTTCCTGTGCTGTGCCTTGGAGAAGGGGTTTGAGCTGTTGGTCTGCAGGACTCATGTCCCCTCCCACTGGCTGTCCATCACTCCCTGTCAGGATGACTCCAGCGGTCCAAGTGGATCCTCTCCCTTTATTCCACCCCGTCCTGCTTCTTCTGGGCTGTCACAGGGCATTGAAGACAAAGTGAAATGGTGACATGTGTGTGACAAAGATACAGAAGGGTGTTTGCGAAAGTCAGAGGTGCGCCTAAATGTTGTGGGGCCAGATATTTATGCCGTTCGAGGGCTTCTCTGTAAGGAAAAAGAACAACACGGGGCTGGAGAGATGGCTCAGCACTTGCCTACAAAACCTAGTTACTCCAATACCCACGTAAAAGCCAGATGCACAAAGTGGCACATGCATCTGGAGTTCCTTTGCAGCAGCTAGAGGCCCTGGTGCACCCATTCTCCCTCTTTCCCTCTCCCTCTCCTTGCATATAAATAAATAAATAAATAACATTTTAAAAAATTAAAAAGAACAACAAATTTTCCCTTCCCTTTGACAAACAGCCCATAGCCAGGCCTCAAATTGGGAGTTTCCGTCTTTCCAAGAAGAAAAAAATCTCTCCCTTTCCTGTTACCAAGCAGATGAGTGGGCCCACTTGCTCTACCTGGATAGACTTAGCAGGTAGCATGGAGAAGCTCTTCAAAGGCTGGTTTTAGTGGCTTTTGTACCTCTCAGCGTGTGGCCTCAGTGAGCAGCAGCAGGTGCCCCCCTACTGTTACGGTTCTCTTACAAGCCTTGCTCAGGAGGACTGGTGAGTCCTCATCTACAAGGTTACAGCTTATCTGTTGGCTTTGGGTGCTGGGACCTTTACCTGTGAGCCTTGGAAGTCAGGATTCTCAGCCCCTGAGAGGATAGTTACAGGCCTGGAGTGTCTGAAGGCTTGGCAACTCCTCCAGTGACCAGGGTCTGCAGTGTCTCTTCTCTGGCTCTGTGCAGCCTTCCATCCTTCTTCACTCAGCTTTCTGCCCTGTCACACCTTCCTGGGCTGCCTCCCTCCCTGTTCCTGCCTTGGCTGCTCTGTCAGAGTGCTGGGCCGCCAGAGTTGCTGCTGCTTCTGCTGTTGGCATTGACCTTCCACCTCTTCTGCAGCTCCACTCAGCTCTGCTTCTTATCCAGCACCAGGGTGGCACAGTCCTGGACTCCAGGTACTCACATCAAGTGGATGCCCGGTGCTCAGGGACTGTCAACAGATCTTCCATCAGGGGCAATCCTGGGCAGAGCCAGGGTGGATTCTGTCTGGTACAAGTGGGAAGAAGAAAAGGCTTCTGGGGTTCTCACTGTGCTGGGAGTTTAGGGTCCTCCAGAGCCCATGGCACATGGGACCATAGCCCAAGGGCTGCCTTTGTTAGATCTGACTTCTCTTCTTTGTCCTGGGATAGCAGTGAAATAAACAGAGAGGTTAGGGTGGAGAGCCGCTTCAAAGGAAACAGGAAGGCTGGTTCCTCCTTCTGTAGTGGGGTGAGCTGGGGGGTTAGAATTTAGATAACACCCAGCAAAAATTCCAATGCGCCCCAAAATTTAAGGAGTACCCGAGTTCTTGTCTACAAAGTTAAAGAATTAAAATCATAGACAACAAGACAGTAAGGTATAGTGGGAGACTTTATTATTTAAGGGAACATAGGGAGTTACAGAGTTCTCCAGCCACCAGTGTAGAGAAAAGAGGTGGAGAGTTTAACAGAACTTACATTGTTTAGCTAAACAAGAAGCAGCAGAAACAAGTAAGAGAGGGCTCCCATCATGAGAAGGAGAGGTTCATGTGGATAAATCTGGAGTCTTCCCCCACCCCAGTCATAGGCTGGGTGAGGGGAAAGGCCTTACCTTTTTAAGGCCCTGAGATTCAGAGGTCCTTCTGCTGGTCTGGCATGTGGGGAAGAGAGGGTTTTTTTCCTAGAGAAGTTACTTTAAGTTTTTCCAGGTGAGTCAGAGAGACAGTTGATTGGTTCATACCTGACCAATCAGTTTTAACACCTGGGTTTTAGTTCTAGACACCTCCCACTCAAGGGGAGGGCGTCTCTGGATCTGCCTGACCCATCACACTTCCATAGTCCTTGGCATTCTGTTTCTGGTGGACACCTGCTTCTTCTTGGAGTTCAGCTCCATATCCAGGTCTTCATTCAAATTTCTTCCCACCTCAGCAGGCTAACTCCCAGTCACATGCAGGCCAAGGCTGAATAAAATATTAAACCATACCTGGATTTGACCAAAGATCAGACTGGGGCTGGGGAGATGGCTCCATGGGCAAAGCACTGGCCTGAGCTCTGCCTCCCAGATCCCAGGTAGAGGCAGATGCTGTAACACTTGAGTCTATAATCCCAGTATGTCTAGGGCAAGAAGGAAGTCTTGGTGTAAACATCTGCCCCCACAACATTTAGGTGCACCCCTGACTTTCACAAACACCCTTCTGTGTCTTTGTCACACACATGCCACCATTTCACCATTTCATGTTCATTTTGTCTTCAATGCCCTGTGACAGGACAGGGTGGAATAAAGGGAGAGGATCCCTTGGTCTGCTGGAGTCATCCTGACAGGGAATGATGGACATCCAGTGGGAGACAACAAGAAAGTTGCCTGGAAACTTGTGGACCAGCTGAACTGATAAAGGCAGCAGTGAGCAAGAGACCCCACCTCAAAGAAGGTGAAGGTGAGGGCTGAACCCCCAAGTTGTCCGCAGACCTCCATGCATGTCACATGAATCAGAGAGAGAGAGAGAGGGAGGGAGAGAGAGAGAGAGAGAGAGAGAGAGAGAGAGAGAGAGAGAGAGAGAGAGAGAGAGAGAGGGAGGAAGGAAGGAAGGAAGGAAAGAAGGAAGGAAGGACAGAAGAGGAAAATCAGACCAGACTGGGCTAGGGAATAACTGCCATGGGTTTGGGGCTGGAAGCAGACAGGAAATGAATGAACAACACTGATATATTACCCCAAGGATTATTTTTTAAATATGAAAATAATGTGCTGCATTTCTCCTTATTCCCCTCCCTCTTCCTTCATCCTCCTTGTATCAGTCAGGCTTCTCTAGAGGAACAGAACCAACAGAATGAACTGTAGTAAACAAAAAGGGGATTTATTGGATTAGCTCATGGCAGTCCCACAACAGCAGTCTGCAAGCCTGAGAGTCAAGGAACCGGTGGTTGCTGTTCAGTCCACGTGGCTGGATGTCTCAGCAGTTCCAATCCAGCACTGAAGGCCTGAAGGCTTCCTGGGGAGCCGCTGGTCTTCAGTCCAGGCTGGAAGGTTGAGGAGGCTACGTTCCAATGCCGATGAAGAGATGAGCAACAAGCACCAGCGGCCAGGCAAGCAGGGAGGCAGGGGGAGAGAGAGATCTTTCCCCTTTATATAGCCTTAGGGTAGGGTCTTACAACCCTTTCCCAGACTTGTTGGCTTCCTGAGTTTCTGGAATTTCCTTCCTGCTCTGTCCTCCCAGGAAGGGATGTTCATTTCCAGCTTCCCTGAGCTTCCTTACATCCTGCCCCCGGCTGAGAGGGCTGCTTTCCTGTAAATCAGAGACCCACCCAAGATTATTAAAAAGATCAAGTTGACAACAAAACCTAACCTTCATTCTGGCAGCAGCACCCCACACTGCCATGTTCCCCAGAGACTGACTCTGGAACTCTGTGCTAAGGCAAGCAGAGACCCCACAGGGAGTTACTGTCCCATGGGGACAGAGGAAGGGGCATTCCCAGGACTTCTCAGCTAACTCCCAGAGCCCTTCAGGACACTGGGCTGATGCCAGCTGATGCTGTCCAGATTCAGCCTTCCAGGCAGTGTTGGGCACAGGAGCTATGTTGACATGACTGTCAACTTTGAGCAGTGCCATAGATTTTGGGGCATTTTGCCTATGGAATCCTGTAAGCCACTGCCAGTGTGAACCAAACACTCAAAGTGATACATACAGTGGGGACAACAGTAGAAATGAGACCAGGCTGCATGTCTTCTCTATAAAGACCTCAATTTGAACCAGCCCACTTGAGCTGAAGGGAGCCTGAGCGTGGTTTAGAAACAGTACTTGTGTGCAAGAGTTCTGGCCTTATACTTGATGAGGTCATGGTCAGTCAACTTCATTCAGAACCTGCGGAGTTACAGTTGGTGTCATCACCCTGCATAACAATCCTAACCTTACCCTAGAGGTTGAAAGGCTTGAGTTATTGATAAGGTATGAGGTTCCAGGTAGAAGGAACACTTCCCAGCTCTGATGGAACAGGCCAAGTTCATCTTGTACATAGTCCTGATAAAGAATAATCAGATGGGTATTATCTGAAGAATAGATGAGACATGTTGATGATAGAGAGAACAAGGAAGGTCTTTTCTGTTCACAATGAAACTAAGCTAGATATTAATAATGGGATTAAATTAGAAAATTATGTGAAAACACGTCATATTTGATATTCTATAAGACACATTTAAATTATGGGTGAAGAAAGGAAGTTGTGGGAGTATTAGAAATTATTTTTAATTGATGAGAATTAAAACATACATTAAACATTGTGAGATCCAGCTAAGAAAGGGCTTAGAGGAAAATTAATAGCTTTAAACATGCTTATGGTAGAAAGAACACAGGTCTCAAAATCAATAATTTATGTTTTCAGTTTGAAAAATATAAGAAATTACAGAAAGGAGATTCTATTAACCCTGAAACAAGAAAGAGTTATTTTAAAAAATGATGAAATTGAAGACAAAAGCTATAGAGAAAAATCAGTGAACCCAAACTTCAGTTATTTACAAGAGGCAGTAAGGAGTAGGGGTGTGTGTGTGTGTGTGTGTGTGTGTGTGTGTGTGTGTGTGTGTGTGTGTATACCATGGTGTTGGGAGTAGAATCCATTCCTAATGGATGGAGGCTAAAGAAAAGATCTTGAGTAATATTGTCTCTTGGTTTTGTGACATGGTGGCTCACTGAGAGATGCACAGGGCTCTAGAACTGAGGAGGAGAAAGGAGGGGGATACTGTGGTCTATTTCCTGGGGAAATAAGTAAGTGTATGAGTGCCCTACTGTTGCTCTAGCAAATTACTCAATTTAGAGGCTTAAAACCACACAATTTAGCCTTTGATGGTTCTGGAGAGGAGAAGTCCACAGCAGTTCTTACTGGGCTGTGATGGTTAGGTTTGGTGTCAACTTGATCTTTTTAATTATCTTGGGTGGGTCTCTGAGGATGTTTACAGGAAGGCAGCCTCTCAGTAGTGGGCAGGATGTAAAGAAGCTCAAAGAAGCTAGAAGTAAACATCCTTTCCTGTGTGGGCAGTGCAGGAAGGAAATTCCAGAGACTATTATGTCTGGGGAAGGGTTGTAAGACCCCACCCTAAGCATATATAAAGGGGAAGAAATTCTCTCTTTGCCCCTCCCTGTTCTCTGTGTGTGGTGTAGGTGATAGATTTTTCTCTCTGTTTGGACCTGTGAAAGGGGAGCAGCCTCTTTTGCATTCTGGAACTTCCCCTTTATCTATAGCTACAAATAAATCCTTTCCTCCCCCAAACTGTGCCTGGTTTGAAGATTCATCCATCGGCGTGTGGCTGACAACATCATGGGCTAAACGATGATGTCATCCAGACCGTAGCCTGTCTTGATGCTTGGGAAGGAACCTGCCTTATGGACTTTTTCAACTTTTGGGATTCACTCTGGCTCATGGTATCTCCTTTAATGCAAGCAAATCACACCTGACTCGGATTCTCTGAGACTCAGTTGAGGAAAGATGACCCACCCTAACTGTGGGCAGCATCATCCCGTGGGGCTGGGGTCCTGGACTATATAAAAAGGGCAGAGCTGCAGAGCATCAGCATTGGTCACTCTCTGCTCCCTCCTGTGGACTGAATGTGACCAGCTGCCTCAAGTTCCTGCTGTCATCACTTCCCCACCACCATGGTCTGGAACCTGGAACAGAAATAAGCCGAAATAAACCCTTCCTCTCTTTAAGTGATTTGTATCAGTTATTTGGTCCCAGAAATGAGATGACTGATAGACTCCTGCTTCTCTCTTCTGTTGGTCTGCTGGAAAGTTCTGGACAGTCTTATCTCCAGTTCCGAACTCTCTGCAGAGCCCCTTTCTGTGTGGGGTAGAATAATCACAGGTGTCAGGGATTAGGACTTGGGCATCATTGATGACCTATTATCTGACCCAAACAGTAACTAACCCCAGGAGTAAAAGACGAAGAAGAACACCCATACTGAGGGTGGAGACCATGCACGTAACAGCTGGATTTTAGTGATCTGGAGAAAGGCACAGGTTGTTGGATTGTGGATCTAGGCTAGGGTTTGGGGCTTTGCTGGGAGAACAGCAGGACAGGGACACAGGGAAGAGGGGCTGGGATAAAAGTGTAACTGACTGCTTCGGTGAGGGTCAGACCTCTCTGCAGAGGCAGCCCCCTCCCCTTGAGGGGGAAGTGTCTAGTTAGAGCTACAACCTAGGTGCTAAAACTGATTGGTCAAATATAAACCAATCAGCTGTCTCTCTGGCTCACCTGGGAAGAACTTAAATTCTCTTCCTTAGAGGAAGTGGCTCTCTTTTTTCCCTCTTCCCCCACTTGGCAATGGAGTAGAAAGACTGCTGGATTTCCAGGCCTCAGGAAGGTAAGGCCTATCTCCCCCACCCCAGCTATTGGCTGGGGTGGGGGGGACAGGCTCCAGACTTTTTCTCTCATGAATCTCTCTCATAAAGGGAGCTTTCTGTTATATTTTCTTTGGCTGCTTATTTAGTTAAATAACATAAGTTCTGTCAAAACTCCCTGACATGTGTTCTCCCCACACTGGTGGCTGGAGAACTCTGTAACTTCCCACATGGTGACTGGGAAATTTCCCCATCCAACTCCCCCTTTCCTAATTTATTACATTAGAATAAATGTGTAATTAAAATTTAATTCTGTCCCTGTGTACAATTCTTTGGCATTAGAGGACACGAACTTGGAGTAGGAGGAGGGGGAAGGGAGGATTCCAAAACACTCTCCCCATGTTGCTTACAATTATTAATTATCAGCAACCCGTATCATTTCTATGGTGGCATCCGTAAGCAGAGGAGGGACAATGCTGATAACAGAGAGGAAATTCAAATATCAGACAATAGAATGTGCAGATGCGAGCGGTGGTATGATAAATGGATATTAATAACTCAGGAGAGATAGTGCTAGAGAGGCTATGTCTCAGCTCATCACACTCGAAGCCCGGAGCTTCTGATAGCATCTTCCCCCTATAGCAATGCATTTAATCTATTCTTGGTACAGGTCAGAGACCCCAGAATTAAGAACCGAGACTGTCTTCTAATGCATAATTTATTACAGCCTATCTACACAGGTAATTGTTCTCATCTCTCCCACATGATCCTGTCATTTCAGCATCTTCAGAGATCCTGTTAGTCAAAGACCAAGCTGGTCTGTTTGCTTTGAGGCCATGAGTAATAGCCCAAAAATAGAGGCATCTTTATTAATAGACTTCAGAGTGATTTATTAGCCATAGAGGAGGACTTGCCCCAAAGGCAGTTTTGTGCTGAAGGAGGTGTGGGATGAAGAGACAGAGTGGGGGAAAGAAGAGAAAGATGTGGGGATAGGGTTTTCGGAAGTAGAAAGAGCTCTGAAGCGTGACTCTCTGCAATGTAGTTAAGTAACAGAGGCTGGGGGATTGGCTCAGTGGTTAAGGGCGCTTGCTTGCAAAGCCTGCCAGCCAGGGTTCAATTCTCCAGTACCCACATAAAGCCAGATACACCAAGTGGCACATGTGTCTGGAGTTTATTTGTATCAGCAAGACCCTTTTTCCTTCCACCCTCCCTCTCTTTTCTCTCTGCTTACAGATAAATAAAAATATTAAAAAAAATAAATATGGGGCTTATATTTGTCGTTTCTTCTCTTCTTCCCATTTCTCCTCCTTTCTCCTTTTTCATTAGAGGTGGCAGGTGAGGCCTACGTTTGGACCCTGGTGAACGTTGGTGGTTCTGATCATGTCTTTATCCATAACCATGGTCAGCAGGAACAGTATTTCACAGCTTTGTTTTGATGCCTACTGAGACAACACTTGAAAGTCATTTGGAACAGCGCCTGGCTCACATTTGTTTGTTGGATATAATAAAATTTTTTATCATCTCACAGCCAGATTATCTGAGAAAATTACAATTACATCAGAGAAAATTTAACCTGGTTCAGAAGCAAGGGTGGGTTATGACGTGCTTTGGATCCCACCTGGAAGGAAGGTGTCAGAGGCTTTCGCTTGAGACAAGCCCTCAGAACAGTTTTCTCTACATGGCAAGTGACAGTGAAGGCAGTGCCTTCATGTTACCTTTGTGTTGCAGGAAGTCAGCGGAACAATCTGGGTTGTGACAATCCTCCTCCATGAACCCCACTAGGCTCCTCGTGGGGTTTGCGTCCTTTCATGGCTTGTGATCCACACTTGGCCATAGCAACAGGAAGCACGCAGCTTCCTCTGGAAAAGGACACAGTCACCACGATCACTCCTGTCGAGCCGTGGCAGCCTCGGAGCAGAACACCTAGCCCAACCCCCAATTCCAAACTGTTGAATTATATGCCAAGAAGTAAGCTTCACTGGTGACCAGAAACCCCCTGGAGACCAGTAACCCTTCCACCACAGATCTCAAAACAGGACCTCGCCAGGCAGTTGACACATGCCCCATGTCTGTAGAACCATCAGTGGTGGCTCACATCTGTGACCCCAGAACTCAGGAGGTCATGCGTTCAAGGCCAGTTTGGCCTTTACAGTGAGATCCTATCTCAAAGTAAACAGATAAATAAATGAAAATTAAAGTAAACCAGCACCACCACCATCAGGGCAGGGTGGAGTGGCCTTGCACACTTCACGTTTCCTCCAGTGATTTTGAGGCTACTTGAGTGAGTTACTCAACCTGGTTATCAATGCTCAGGTAACAGGAGCTTCATGAAGGAAGGTGTGTGGCTCCCCTGAGCTCACTGCCCCCTCTTCCTTCCTTCCGGTCTTCTAGGACTTCTGGAAGCTTGGTTAGAGGCAAAGCCCACCTCTCTCTTTAAATGATGGTGGTGTCTAGAGAGTCACTGTGAAGGGACAGATGTCATGGTGGGCTGTGGGGACATCAATGAGATAGGAGCAATGGCTGTCCCTGGGGACTGGGCCATGGTCCCTGCCAGATGTAACTCCATGCTCAGGAGAGCTCCTTCCTCCACCAAGGTTGCACACATTCCCAAAATTCCAGGCATGCTTGCAAATTTCCAGGACTTGCAAATCTCTGTGCTCCTTTAAAAAAATTTTTTTTGGATATATGTCTGTTTGTACTCAGGAGTCACTCAGTGTGTCACAGGAGGGTGGTCTGTTCTTCTCTGAGAATAAGCTAATTGAAATTTCAGAGTGGATCCTCTAACCCTATCAGAGCCGCATGGAGTGGGGGAAAAAATGCCCAAATGGGATGAAGAGTGCATTCAAATAGTTATGACAAGCAGCTAAGCACATCACTCCAGCCTCGTCCTTCTGGACTCTCAGGTTGGCCGAGAGCTCAGGCCAGGAACTGCGAGTGCACCTGCAACTGAGTGGCCCCAGCCAGCTGGTCCTGCTTCTCCCCAGCTAGTCCTCCTTTGATGAAGCCCAGAGCAGGAGTTAGGCTGGGCGCCCCATCCTCCATCAGCAACCCTCTTTCAGGAACATATCCCAGATCTCTGCTCTTCTGTTTATGTTACTTCACAATATTGTCCAAGCAAGCCACCGTCACGCCCATGGGGATTGCAGTGCCAAGCATTGGCCCTGGATGTGGGTGTGGTTCAATAGGCTTGGCTCCTTCTGAGCCTGGGAGAGAAGGTCTGCTCCAGGTCCCCACTGGCTTCTGGAGAATTCTGGGAGCTTTGTAGCTTATGGAAATCTCACCATGGTGTCTGACCCCATCTTGGTCCCACAGTCCTTCTGTGCTTGTATAATTTTCCTTTTTTTATTTTTTTGGCATATGCATGTGTGGTGTACATGTTCACATGAGTGTGTGCATGTGTGTGGGCCTGTGTACACTTCTTTTGAAGCAAACTGCTCACTTGGGCCCATGAGCTTATGGGAAATTTTCTTCCATCCGTGCTGGGGGTCACAGAAGTCCATCGATGACAGCTTCTGGCTTTTTGCTCTGGTCTGGGTTCCAAAGCCAGGCACATAAGCTTGTGTGGCAAGTACTCATCTCCCCAGCCTCCATATCTCCCATTCTTATCAGGACACCAATTACACTGAGTTTAGGGCTCGCCTGAATGACATCATTGGTGGTCACATTCTGAGGAACAAGATGGCTAGAAAGTGAACATACCTACCTCGAGGAAGACCCAGTTCTTCTCCAACACCTGCCTGTGATCCTCACAGCAGCACCTGTTCTCCATCCCTACAGCTCAAACCTTCACCCCAAGAAGTCACTGAGCCCCTGGCCCTTGGCTCCACTCACCTTGTCCCCGGTGCCTCCCTCCCTTTCTCAACCCCTTGGCTTCTAGTCTCTTCCTCAGCACATCAGGCCCCTCGGGCCTGGCCATCTGCAGAAGTTCTCACTTCTCCTTGGCAACTTCTGTCTCCTTCTGAGGCTGGCAACTTCCTGTGGTTCCAATCTCAGCCTAAACATCACCTCTACGGGGTGAGGGGTGCCTTGACCCCCAGGTCAAAGCCGGACACCTCATGGCTCCCCATTGGGCCACACTACTTCAGTCCTGACTTCTCTCTTGTTTGTTTTCGTTCTGTCTTCCACCTCCAGCCCCTTTGGAATACCAACTCCAGATTAGCAAGGACTTCTCTGGCTCTTTCATTGCTAAGTCCCGGTGTCGGAGGAATCCTTGGCACAAAGTTAGCACTTAGTTAATTCTAGTCAAATGAATGAATAACCCCCTAACCTATGGACAGATCTAGTTGCACACTGAAGAAATACCCCAGTGGGTAAGGGACAGAGAGGAGGGAAACAGGGACACCTTCACAAGATATATATATTATAATATATATATTAAATTTATTTATTCATTTTCAAGGAGAGAAACACACACAGAGAGGGAGAGAGCGCTAGAGCCACCACCTTGTGGGTCTGGCATATGTGGGTCCTGGGGAATTGAACCCAGGGCCTTAGGCACCAGAGGCAAGTGCCTTAACCACTGAGCCATTTCTCCAGCCCCTATATATATACTTATTAATAAAGATAAAAATAATAAAAAATTAGCTGAACCCTGTTTTCGTATGATTTAGGGTGCCAGTGGGGACGTGTGCTGGCAGGACAAGCAAGATGAGCATTTTAATTGGATAATTCCTTGTTCAGGGACAGTCCTGTGCCATCAGGATGCTCCTGCTAAGTGTCACTCATCCCAAAGTGGGACTTTCCAGGCCAAGAGTATGGTGATCATCAGTAAATGACCCTCTTGGGAAGTTGGTGGTCTTGGGAGACAGTGCCTGGCATGCTGACAGAGCAGACAGATCCGACCTGGACCCCAGCTTCCTGGCATTGTGCTGGGTGAGCTGGACACCCACTCTGCTCCTAGGGATTGGATCTCCTTATTGTCGTTGGCAAGGGGTTGCTCCTTGTGGGACAGACAGGGTCTAGGATGATGTGGCTGTGTCCCTGGCTATGACCTCAGCTGTGGGAGCTGGCCCTCTGTGCCTGCCTTTCCCTCTCAGAGCTGGGAATTTTGAGCTAGAGACAGGCCTGGCATGGTGGGGACAGGGAGGGACATGGTGTTTGGTGACTTGGCAGAGCTCTAAAGGCCTCTATGCAGATCCAATTAACACGCTTTCTCTAATTCTCTGGTCTTTGACTCACTAATTTTCTGGTTTCCACAGAGCCTGAGTGTGCTCTGAGCAGCTGCAGCTGGCCTGGCCCCCGGGGGCTGTGGGAAGGTGTGGGCTGCGGGCCAGCAGCTGCAGAAGCCCTGGCCCTTTGCTGTCTTTTATGAGCACTGATTCTCCCACTAATGAGTGCTGGGGGGGGGGGGGGCTCCCTCCTTACCCTAGCACATGTCCCTCTGGGCGACCTTGTTCTCTCACCCAAACTCTTCTGGGGGTGGAGAGAAGGTCAGTGGGAAGGGCCAGTGAAAACAGAGGACATCCGATTCTCATGAAAGACCTCTCAAAGCTGTTATGCCTCTGAGGCCTGGGATATTTACATCCAGTCAAGGGTCTTGGGTACTCTCTCTTCTTGATTTGGGAGGGGGTGTGAGGACAAGAGTTGAGGGGGGCTTTCAAAATGGGGGAACAACATGAGATTCATGCTAGCTATCTTGACTTAAAAAATTAAAGTCACAATCTGCCTAATTCATTGACTGAATCAGAGGAGATGACCAGCATGATTTTGAATCGATTTAAAAGATATCATCATGCCTAAAGCAGTCACAGTGATCTGCAAGGAATTGCAGCTAAAGATGGATGGTCCTGGACAGATGAGGTCCTCGTCTAGGGCAGCTCTCCCAGCAACCCTCTTCCTTTGGAGTGGAGGTCAAGGGGATGGTCCAGGGTTGCACCAGAACTGAGATACAGAGGTGTAGGGTCTCAGGAATAAAAAAGGCCTCAATGAGGACCCATGGATGCTGACAAGGCCGAAGGAACAGGATCAGGAAAGCTCAGTGGGAACAGGCCTGCCTTCAGGCTCTGCAAGCACACTGGGAATGGGGACGCCTGTAGGCTCTGCAAGTTCATTGGGAACAAGGCCACCTTCAGGCTCTGCAGGCTCAGTGGGAAGCGGACAGGGGAATTCTGACTCCGGTTAGATCTGGCAAAATGGACAATGGGACCCTGTGGCCACCATGGAGAAGCAAGCCACGTTGGCCTTGAGCATGGGTGATCTGGGGCTTGGGACCCAACTCCCCACCCTTATTCCCATGACCTTCCAACTGCTTCGCTGAACAGGCATAAGGCTTGGTGCTCATCTCTCTCCACCTTGGCCACTGGGGAGGAACAGACCCTCTTTGTTGGTTCCCATGAGAAAGCCCTGGGGAAGAGAGCCTGAATCATGATGTGTGGTTTCCAGTCCAGTATCAACCACCTGGGACTAAAGTCAGGAGCTCTTTGACTAACCAGATGTGCATTGGGCCCTGGGCCATCGCTGTGCCTAGGAGTTGGGGTCAGTAGGACGGTGGAAGCTCCATCAGGATGGCATGCCTGGAAGGAGTGTCTCCCAGAGGCAGACCAAAGGACAGTGCTTTCAGAGTAGAGCTAACGATGGTGGAGGAAGAGCCAAGATGTTCCCTGCCAATGACGTGTACACAGAGATTCCCAGGTAAGTTGGTTCTACTCTGGAGTCCTCGGCAGTCCTTGAAATTTATAACCCTGGCTCAAACCTGGTGACCGAATGGTTAGTGAAATCTGTCATCAGGAAACCTGGAAGCCAGTACCGTGTCTTAGGGTTTAGACAAACACCCAGGTGACCCTACTCTTTGACCAGACCTTGTCACATTGATGCCTTCTCCCCACTTTTCTCACTGAATAGGCATGCCTCAGCTAAATGGTAATTGTTTATACATTCAAAAAGAAAAAAAAACCCTCATTTTTTCATTCACAGTTTTGCAAAAGATATTGTATTAATCGGGGCCTTCAAAGAAACAAAACCCATGGGAGGAATGTCTGAACAGGGGTTCACCGGAAGGAGGGGGAGACCTGGGAAGTACAAGCCTGAGACCCCGGGGTCCTCAGAGACCTCAATCTTTCCTCCAAAGGCCATTAACACTATCCACCTTACTGAGCATAGGTCACATCAGAGAACTGGAAACATCTACGGAAAGTCTGACCAAACTACTAGGCACCAGCCCCTCACCTAGCCCATGAGGGGGCTGGCCCAACATCAAAATGGGACATTTTATACCATTTGGTCTTAAAAATAGATCTTTCCTTGTTTGGATTAGTGTTGGGCACTAACTATTGGCTCTGCTACTGAGGGCATGGAGAGCTAAAGGTTAATGGTGTGTGAGGTGAAACCCCGGTAACTCGGTAGGCGTTTCCCAGCTCCACCTACCCTAGCTCCCACCCCCATGGGCTGGCCACCGAAACCAGCATTCCCCATCTCAGCAGGACTGGCATTGAGTTTCAGCAAAACTTCCTTGTACCCATCCCCAAGGACAGACCGTGGCTAGCATCACATATTTCCCGCCACTCTTAGCCCCCAAATGAGGTT
The DNA here is from genome assembly GCA_004024765.1 of Zapus hudsonius. Classification (NCBI taxonomy): domain Eukaryota; kingdom Metazoa; phylum Chordata; class Mammalia; order Rodentia; family Dipodidae; genus Zapus; species Zapus hudsonius. Next base: position 32,531 of record PVHP010016492.1, read on the forward strand.
CCCATGTTGTCCCCACCCACCTATCCCTGTGCAGGCTGCCAACTCCCCACCCCCATCAACCATCACCTTTTCCCTTCCCATTTCCCATGCCCCGGACCCCCTTTTTCCCTATATAGTGTAGGTCCCCAATTGAATAAAGAACCACGTGGATATACAATATGCATCTGCTCGCCTCTGTGTCCCGCAGGATCCCCCTGTGCCATCCCCCCAGCTCTGTGGGCCCCAGCCCTGAGACAGCGGACAGCGGACAGCTCACAGCTCGCCCGGCTCCCAGTTCCGCTGCTTCTCTCTCTCTGTTCCCTCCTCCGATGGCCCACTGCGCCCACAGAGGAGAGAACCACAGATTAGTTTGAAGTTTTTAATAATCATGTAAAAACTGGTTTATGTACATAACATTCAAATGTTAAACACCATGATTCTAAGTCCCAGCAATTCGATTTGGGCTCTACTAACATTTGGACTTGTAAAAAACTAGCATTCCCCTTCATATAAAGAATTTCCTTTTCTTTGAACTCAGGATCCTCCTGCTTCAGCAGGATTATAAGCATGGACCACCAAACCTGCCTGCTAGTTTCTTAAAAGATCTTTCTCAAGGACACTATGATTACAAAAGGACATATAGCAATCAACAAAGTCAATATTTATTATGAACTTTCAAAAGCTTCCTGTGGTCTTCAACCATGGACAGGTGAGTAACACTGATCCAAAAATAAATTTGAGCATGTTCAATATCTTGATGGTGTCTGTGACTATAAGACAGATCTACTCGTCACCATCTATTCTTTCATCCACCCACCCATCCATCCATCCACCCATCCATCCACACATCCACCCATCCATTCATCTATTGATTCACCCATTCACCCAGCCTTTAAATATTCATTGATGACTCAGTCAGTACATAGCAGACACCACCATCCTGTAGTCTCTGAGCTTCCCATCCCACACTGGAACATGGAAATTGAGGCTTCAAAGAGTTGTTCCTACCCCCGCTGTGTAAGTAAACCCAGGCTCCCATCTGGGATTCGAGATCAGCACCTTCTATAATGACAAGTCCTGAGCCCTTCCTTACCTGCGTGAGAAGAAACAGCTCCTCCCTTGGAGCAAGTACCTGGGAAAATGAAGCAGAGATAAAGCTCACCTTAAAAAGTCTGGGTCTGCATGGCTCCCCTGTAATTTCCCATCTTCATGTAAAGTGGATGTCCCACACGGTGCTGGACACTGATTATAGCTGCAGAGTTGGGACAGTTAACTGTATGTAAGCACATGGTAAGAATTAAGGCTCTTGCGCTGTGGAGCTGGAAGGGAAGGTGGGAGGCAGGGAGAGGCGCACTGAGGTCACTCTGCACTGTGCCGTCCTGTGGCCTTGCACGGCCTGGGGTCCCAGGCTGCCTCTAAGGATTTCCTGCTCTGAGCATCCCCAGAGTGCTTGGAAAATGTTCCCAAGTCCCCAGCAGCCAGTACTCAGACCCTGGAGGGAGGGGCCGAGGCTGTGCACAGGACAAAATCTCCAGGGTGAGGGCAGGGGGGGTTGATGTGGTCTGTGTGAGCAAGGGCCAGTGTTCCCCAGTGTGCAGGGCTCAGTTCATGTCCCTCAAAGAACCCAGAGTGCAAAGGCAGTGAGCTCTCAGAAAGGCTCAAGCTATTTCTCGAACCCTGAGACCTGGTGAGTTTACTTCATCATTCATTTCATATATATATTTTTTAAACTGCACTGATTTCTTTTCTGTCCAGTAATAAAACACAGCTATCCCTGTGCGTTTCTAAATCCTTTTCAGGGCCAATGAACAGAACTCAATGCAACTCTGGAAGGCAATGGACTAGATCAAGTCTCTAAGTATGCTTGGCTTCACTTCAGCGTGAAGGAACTTCTGACAGCCGGGGACCAGTCACAACACGAATGATGCTCGCATGCCACACACTGGGCTCCTCGCTTTCTAAATGGAAACCATGGCAACAGAGCCTCAATCCTCTGGGCAGATGAAGTAGAAGTCATTCCCCAGGACCCCAGAATCCCAGCCGATCAGCACTGTGAAACAACTGGAGAAAATATGTAACAGGGTTTTGGGGTTTCAGGAAAAGTCCTTAAACTCCAAACCATGAGTTCCTATCTGTTTTCAACAAAGAATTGGAATAAAACGGACTGAGAAGGATAATTACTACACTATTATATTTAGTCAGAGGACGTCAGGGCAGCAAGGGAAAGTGAGTCCCAAGGAAAGGGGAATGGATGCACCCATGTGGGAGTCCAGCAAGGGCCTGGGAAAATGAGAACAGGGATTTTCTAAAATGGATTGCACTTTAAGAATTAAAAAGGGGCTGGAGAGATGGCTTAGCGGTTAAGGCACTTGCCTGCAAAACCTAAGGACCCAGGTTCGATTCCCCAGTACCCATGTAAAGCCAGATGCATAAGGTGGCACATGCATCTGGAGTTCATTTGCAGTAGCTAGAGGCCCTGGCATGCCCATCCTCTCTATCTGCCTCTTTCTCTCTCTCAAATCATAAATAAACAAAATTAAAAAAAAAAAAAGAATTAAAAGAATGGGCTGGAGAGATGGCTCAGCGGTTAAGATGCAAAGCCTAATTATCAGGGTTCGATTCCCCAGCAAAACAAAGTGGTGCATGCATTTGGAGTTTGCAGCAGCTAGAGGCCCTGGTGCACCCATATTCTCTCTCCCTCTCTCTATACACATCTTTCTGCCTGTAAATAAATAAAAATATTTTTTAAAAAAACTAAAAGCTATAAAAGTAGTATCAGAGGAATATCCTTTCTGGCTGCCCGAGTGGGAAGGACATGGTTTTACTGGTGTTGGGACTCCTGAGACTCAGGCATGGAGATATGAGGCCCGCTGGTGGTCCCTGGTAAGACTATTGATTTAGAGTCATGGGGCTGTATCTGGAAGAGGCTGGCACACCTGGGTTCAGTGGAACAGCTGATTGATTGGCTTGGGCTCAGAGATGGGGTCCATACACCCCTGGGTAAGATGCATGCATGAGAGAGAGAGAGAGAGAGAGAGAGAGAGAGAGAGAGAGAGAGAGAGAGAGGGAGCAAGAGAGAGAGAGAGAACACACAGATAATAGGGGTAGATGATGAATTCATGGCAGAGCAGGGCAACTGTGTGAAATAAGCTTTCTCTTTTGTAAGCCTTTCCCTATCAAACTTCCTGTGTAACAAAGCTATCTGACTAGTTTC
>PVHP010016493.1:0-35768 GCA_004024765.1 Zapus hudsonius
TAGCAATAAATGAAAGATTTACTTGGGCCCAGAACAGAATAGGTTGCTCAATAATTCTTGAGTAAATAAATTAACCCCAGCCTTCATTTTACATGTCAGGTGTATGAGTGCTGGAAGACTGCACAGTCACACAGCCGAAATTGGCAGGGCCGGAACTTAACATTGCTACTATTTAAACAAACCATTTATGAGGTCTATCCGAGCAAGTGTTTATGGCTCTCTTCTCTGGAATAGGGTAGTCCTGGGTAACTATTTGTTGGAATGAAAGTCACTTGGGGATGGTGGGACCTTAAAGATGGGGAGAGTGACCATAGAGCAGATAGTAGAGTGAGGGTTTACATCAAGGTAATGAAAACATCAACCGCACCTTTATCCAGGAGCTTCAGAGACCCTTAGATCCCTCTAATCTAGTGGATCCTTCTGACTGTGGGGACAAGGGGGCAGGCTCTCTGTCAAGTCTGAGAAGGGAGAATGGATTTAAGTCAGTTCAATAACATGCTATCCAGTAGACTAACATCATAGAGATTCATTTAATGCATAGATAGAAAGATCATGTAATTAAACTAGGTAATGCTAAAGTCCTTGAAAATCCCTGGATCCTATAAATTAAACATCAGTGCTGTGATATTCTCCCAACCTTTCTCTCCCCGACGAGCCAGCTAAGTAGGACACCGAGGCCATGTCCTCCTGATACAATGAGCCCAGTTTGGATTGTGATGTGCTCTGACTCTGCTCACCTACCTGCCCTGCTTCCCAACACAGCTGTCATCCCCACTCACCTCTCCCCCTTCACCTGTCTTCAACCAACCAGTCAAGGAGATGGAGGGGGTCTTGAGTGACCTCAGGCCAACACTGCCCAAGGCCTGGCCTTCTGCTGATCTAATCTGACTCTCCGCCAGGAACACTCAAGCTCACATACCTGCCTGCAGCTCTGCCCCCACCGCCATTCCTGCCCAGATATGCAGGGGCCAGGAGCTCCCTCTGTAGATTCACATGCGGCCTCCTTATTGCCATTTCAGAGGTACTACAGACACCCAGGCTCCAGGGCTACCCAACTGTGATGGCTCATCTCTGGTAGTCAGCTTGGCAAGATTTACAGTCACCATGGAAACAAATCTCATGTCTGTGAGGGATTTTCTGCCTTAGATTAGTTGAGGTAGAAGGACCCATCCTAATCGTGGGTGACGCCATCCATGAGCTGTGATCCTAAAACTGTGCATGAAGGAGAAAGCTGGACTGGAGAGATGGCTGAATGGTTAAAGAACTTGCCTGAAACGAGCCTAACGACTTGGGTTTATCCCGCAGCACCCACATAAGCCAGATGGGTAAAGTGGTACATGCATTTGGAGTTCCTTTACAGTGGCTAGAGGCCCTGGTATACCATTCTCTCTCTCTCTCTCTCTCTCTCTCTCTCTCTCTCTCTCTCTCTCTCTCTCTCTCTCTCTCTGCTTGAAAATAAATAAAATATTTTTAAAAGGAGAAAGCTAGCTGAGTACACAGCATCCATGGCTCGATTCTACTTCCTCACTGTTGGACTGAATGAGAATACTTCCTGCCATCATGCCTTCCCTGCCTTGATAGACTGTAACCTGGAACTGTAAACTGAAATAAACCCTTCCTTCCTTAGGCTGATTTTTGTTAGGTATTTTGTTTCAGCAACTAGAAATTGACTAATACACCCACCCACCACCCCCTGCTCCTCAGAAAGCAGGGCAAGGCAGGGCTACCTACAAATGCAGCCTAGGGAGAAACTATGGAAAGAGGTCCAAGGGCCCTGATCATTCATTCTGGCTGAGAGACCCCTGTGAGAACAGAATTTCCTAAGCCAAATGGTAATAGCAATGGCTGCTCCCACTTTGGAGAACTGGGGAGGGGGAAGAAAGTGTGTTAGTCATTTTTTGTTACTACGATAGCCTACTGAGAAAAACAGCCTTAGGGAGGAAGTATTTATTTTGGCTCCTGGTTTCAGAGGATTCATCCCCATAGCTGGCTGACTCTCTAGCTTTGGGCCTGAAGCAAAGCAGAACAGATGCTCACCTTGTGGCAGCTGGGAAGCTGAGACAGACAGGAAGGGATCAGGGACAAGATATACCTTCCAAAGCATGCACTCAGCAGCCAACTTCCAATAGTGTCCCAAATTGTGAATCCATCAGTGACTTAAATCCACTGATCAGGTCAGAGTCCTCATGATCAGCTCACATTCATCAGACGTGGATCTAGTCTTCAACACAGCCTTTTGGGAGATACTTCATATTGAAACCATGGTGGGAGGTGATCCCAAAACTGGGGGAGAGTTATAAAGCCCTGACTGTCCTCAGATCCAGTAACCTGGGCACCATCTGTCTCCCTTAACACTCAGAAACTAACTCCAGTGCTAGGAAGAGGTGCATTTGCTCAAAGACTCAGGAGAGTATGGAGGGCTAAACCTGGAAAAACCACTCAGTGATGGTGGGTGAGTCCCAGAAAAATGAATCCAGTATGCCTGAGGTAATGGTTGGGGTTGGCCTGCCATCCTAGAGACACCCATTAGGAGGTCTCTGGGATATGAGCCAGAAGCTGAAGGTGGGAGCCCAGCTTGATAAACTCCCAGAAGCCTCTAAGACCATTTCCAGGGGTGCTCATTCTGGCATCTCTGTAATGAAGGGATCCACTATACTGTTACAGGAAACTGAGTCACATGGGGATGGCACCAGAAATAAAGTGGAGAATCAGAATTTATTCATGTTGACATGGATTCAAGGGAATAACTTCCAAAGCCTGAGTCCTGAGCTCTGATAACGCAGGGGTTTTGTAGACAGTATGGCAGGAAGTCTGACTTCATCTTGAAGTCTTTACACTATTGGTGGGTTACAAGTTTCTACGGTGACATGATTTGGGTGCACAAACAAAAAATTCCTAGCAATCAGTCAATGATAAAGTAAACACGTAGAACAGAAAGCTGTTTGTTTAGGGATGTTTTTACCCATGGTTTGGTCTTGTAAGATACCTGACAGATCCAGGATGGGGACTCAGTGACACAGTTGTGCTGGGTTATGATAAGAATAGGACAAGATTTGCTTATATTCTTTTCAGCTTAGATCCTGAGGTGTCTGCAAAACACTGCTCAGCACAGAAAACTGGAGAAGGGCTTTAGCTTGAATGAAATCTCCACCATAGTACTATCCCTGGAGCCTGAGAATGGGACACCAGCCCCTGACAAGAGGCACTTTGCTTCAGGCCTGTTGTAGGCAAGAATGGGTCCCTAAAGATGGAGTCCTCAGTGTCCATTTGGCATGTGGGTCTGCCCCAGGAGTTCAGCATCCTCAAGGAGTTCTTTCCCTCACGCTTGGGTGCTCACTAGAGCCTGAGAGCAGCCTGACCCTGCTGACCATCCAGCTTCCTGAATATTCCTTTGCCCCTAAGTGTTTGCACGTGTTTTTCTTTTCACTGTGTTCAATAAAAAGATGATTTCATACAAAAATTCAGAATTCTTGGGGGGGGAAGATTAGTGGATATGGCAGTACTGGAGTACTGTTCTCACACAGGGCTAAGTCAGCAGAAGCTGAGCAGCAAGGTCCCTTTGGATGAGGTGGATATTCACCAGTGCCTCCAGCCTGCTTGGTGACTCACTTGTTGGCACCTGTGGCCATGTGTGTCTGATTCCTCTGCCTACCTTCCCTAAATACATTTTCACAGTCGAGCTGCCCCTGCCTCTACGAATATCTGCCATCCACCCTCCCCCTGGCACCGTTTGTTCTCACCCAATCCCACAGCTCTCTTCTGTAGTGGGTCGCAAGCCCCTTGAGGCCAGAAGCCATTGCTATGCTTCCAGAAGCCAGCTGGTTCCCAGAGAGCGTATGTTGAGTAAATGCCTCTCTTGTCTTCACTCCAGCCTTCCTGAGCCTTCCTCGGTCCTCAGAGTTTCCTGATTCCTGGAGACTTTCTGAAGAAGAGGTGTCTTGCTGGGTCTTGAGGGGAGTGGAGACATGTGTGGCCATGTTGCCTAACTCTGGCTCTTTGAGGCAGCCAGTCTCTGCTGGAATCTCAGAAGCACTTACTCGGTTTGGGGTGCTGTTTGGTTGGTATTTTGCTGTTTCTTTGTTGTGTTTCATTGGGGTTTTTTTGTGCATATGTGTATGGTGTACCTGCACTTGCGTATGGCCCACATGTCTGTGTTGAGTACACATACATTTGTGTGTGCATAGTTGTGAAAACCTGCAAACCATATCAGGTGTGGTGGTTAAGTTTTGTTGTCAACTTGACCTTTCAAGTAATCTAGGGTGGGTCTCTGAAGATGTTCCCAGGAAGGCATCCTCTCAGTAGGGGGCAGGATGTAAGGAAGCTCAAAGGAGCTAGAAGTAAACATCCTTTCCTGTGTGGGCAGTGCAGGAAGGAAATTCCAGAGACTCAGGAAGCCATTAAGTCTGGGATAGAATTGCAGGACCCCACCCTAGGGCTATATAAAGGTGAAAGAATTCTCTCCTTGCCGCTCCTGCCTGTTTGCTATTGTGTATGTGGTATAGGTGATGGCTTTTTCTCGCTGCTCGGACCTGTGAAAAAGGGCCAGCCTCTTTCACTGTTACAGAACTTCCCTTCAATCTGTAGTTTTAATAAATCCTTTCCTCCTCCAAATTGTGCCTGGTTTGGAGATTCATCGCAGCGACATGTGGCTGACTACGACATCAGGTGTCTTGAATTGCTCTCCACCTTGTTTATGAAGAGTTTTTCACTGAAATCAGAGTTGCTATTTTGTCTAGACCCACTAGAGATCTGTTTTGTCTTCACCTCCCAAGTGCTGGGGTTATACTATGCCTGGCTTTTTTCCTTTTCCTTTTTCTTTTTTTTTCATGAGTGCTGGGGATCTAAACTCAGGTCCTCATGCTTACACAGCAAGTGCTTTACCAACAGAACCATCTCTCAGGCTCCTTGCTTTATTTTTGTTGTTGCTATTGTTTTACAAAATATTTTTATTTATTTGAGAGAGAAAGAGGCAGGCAAAAAGAAAGCGAGTGTGGGCACGCCATGGCCTCCTGCCACTGCAAGTGAACTCCAGACAAATGCACCACTTTGTGTATCTGGTTTTAGTAGTTACTGGGGAATTGAACCCAGACCGTCAGGCTTTATAAGCAAGTGCCTTTAACCACTGAGCCATCTCTCCAATCCCCTTGCTTTGTTTTAAAACTCGAAGCATCATCTCAGGCCTAAGAGAAGGCTTCACACTTTGTAATGAAAGAATCCTTACATCCTCTAGTCTATCCACTGGAATGCCAGTCACATTGATACCATTCACCAAGCGGTGATCAGCCATTGGCCAGGACTCTGAGATTCCAGCGAAGTGAATGTTTACAGAGTAAAGAAGCCTTTGCTTCACAATGTGTCTGTTCTGAAGCCTCAAGAAGCCCCAGACAAGCATGGGAGAGTCAAGATACCCACCTCGCATCCCTCAGTTGCCTCACTGCTGGTGGCCTGTGATGCTGCTCCAGAAGCCCTCCGTGCCACCCAGCTGACCAGTCTGTACCCCTGTGTGCCTCTCTGTCTCTGCTCTAACCCTACAAGGCCTCTCTCCACGAGGAGTGTTGAGGGCCACCATTCCCATTTTGTCTTATGTGAAAGGTCCTTTGGCACGGCTCCCCAGAGGCCGTCACAGATGCTGTCCCCTAGATTTGGACAGCATGGTAATTCCGAAGCCTGCACAGGACCACAAGGACTAAATTAGGACTATGGGTGCCTGCTGAGCCTGGGTTCAAAGCTTTCTCATGCTTTGCCTCACACCTAACTCCAGCTGCCCCAGACAACCTCATTGTGGTCCAGAAGCATCCTAACATGGAATAGAACAGCGGTGGGGTATGCCCGTTGAAAGGTCTCTACCCTGGCCGAGAATGATCATAATTCCTCCACCCTCCCTATCTGTATATTTTAGATGCAAAGAACAGGTCCCATGGGACCCCTAATGGGCTCCAATCCAGGCCTTGAGGCCTGTGATCACTGATCCCTCCCCCCATGGTCAGGGTCAGAGCTGCTGCAGCTTAGACCAGAAGATAAGAGAGCTAGTGATTACAAGTGATGGAATGCCAGGTCCAGGCTTTGGGAACTGAAAGACCTGGGGTTCTCACTATCTCTCCCACTGTCTCTGAGCACTGGTTACTTTCTCTCTCTCTCTCTCTCTCTCTCTCTCTCTCTCTCTCTCTCTCTCTCTCTCTCTCTCTCTCTCTCTCTCTCCATGCATGCATGTGTGGTGTCATGCATTCATGTTTGTATGTGTGCAGATGTCCAAGTACATGGGGAGCCAAAAGGTTGATGTAGGGTGTCTTCCCCATTCATTCTCCTTATTTATCAAAACAAGGTCTCTCGCTGAACCCAGAGCTCAACAATTTGATTAGTCTAGCCAATTTATCCCGAGGATCCTCCTATCTCCTCCTTGTCGTCATCCTCCTCTTCTTCATGAGCACTAGGATTACCCAGTATTTATGTGGTTTCTGGGCATTCAGACTCAGACCTTCTTGCATGTGTGGCAAACACTTCTGACAGCCTCGGTCCACCTTTGCTTTCTTAAAGCTACAAGATCTGGGCTGGGGAGATGACTTAGTGGTTAAAGACGTTTACTTGAAAAGTCTGCTGGCCCAATTTGAATCACCAGCACCCATGTAAAGAGGCACATGCATCTGTAATCTCAGTGTGCCTATGATGATGGATAGCAGAGCCAAGAGAAACCGAAGTCACAGGCCAGTGATCAGATGTTCTTTTATAGCCTGGTGAGAGGCAAAAGACCCTGTCTCAAAGAAGGTGGGGCATAGACATGCCAAAGCTGTCCTCTGATCTCCACATGTGGGCTACGTTACACACACACACACACACACACACAAATAAATAAATAAAAATAAATTTTAAAAGATACAACATCTACCAACAGTTATACTGTGGGGGATCAGTGTGCAAAGCCCCCAAGCAGGACTTCCAGTGGCTTCTCTTACCTCCCTGTCACATTGATGACCCTAGAAAACATGCTAAAGCAAGGTCCCAGCAGGATATTCATGTACTTGCTACCAAGGTCAAGGTCAGTGAACAAAGCCTAGAGAGGAACAGTCATCACAGAGTTGGGCAGGAAATCTGGGTTAGAGCAGAACCTCTCCAGGCAACTTTTGAGGACTGTTAACAAACTGTCCATAAGAAAAGATTTATCTCCTTCTCTTCAAAGATGGCCACGTGGTAGTAGGTAGAATTCATTCTTATCCCTGGAGGCTTTTGGGATAGGAAAGAGACCTTCTAGAGTGTAAATAAAAGGAAAACTTCACAGAGATAACCTGGCATAGTCCAAGTGACCCCTCCAGGCTGGCAGGAGAGAGAAGACGCGGGACACAAAAGGCCAGAAAAATAAAACTCAGTACTGGGCTGGAGAGATGGCTCAGCGGTTAAGGCACTTGCCTCCAGTGCCTAAGGCCCCGGGTTCAATTCCCCAGTATCCACATAAGCCAGACCCACAAGGTGGTGGCCCTGGTGCATTCTCTCTCTCTCTCTCTCTCTCTCTCTCTCTCTCTCTCTCTCTCTCTCTCTCTCTCTGCTTGAAAATGAATAAAAAAAAAACCTCAGTACCTGGGAGAGTTCACCTCATCTCCAACCACTATAGCCACCTGCCATGAGACAAATAGGGTGTGTTCTGGTCCCAGGGTCCAGTTCTACTTCTGCCGGCTCTGACCAGCAGCATCCTGCTGCCTCCATCCACCTGACCGCCTGGGCCTGGCCAGGAGATGCTGGCCTTTGCCCTGTCAGTAGGCATCCTCAGCCATGTCACTGAGACCCTGAGGACTGGGCCCAGGGCCTGGGAAATGAGCTCTTTCCTGGAGGCCAAGCAGGCCAGAAGCCAGAGGGCATCTCCAGGCTCTCACTACACGCTGCCCTGTACCCATGAGGTTACAAGGGGATTCCAGAGCCCCTTCTTGGTAGAAAAAGGAGCTGAATATTCTAGAAACTCACCTTCTTCTCCTCTCCTTCCTCAGCCCATGCTTCTTCTCCTCCCTCTGTTCCTCCTCCATTTATCAAGTGCTAAGCAAGCATTGTTCATCTCCTCTAGAAGCTAACACCATTTAAGCTGTTTAAAGATGTGAGTTCTGGGCTACAGACACAGCAATACTGAGGGCTGCTCATAATGAATTGTTCTTTTTCCTGAGAGCCACAGTCTGAAGCAGCCATCCAAGATGGTTCCATGAGAGAAGGTTCAGTTCTGGGCAGGCCTTGTCTACAGTCAGAGCGCCCAGGAACAGGCCAAGGACTGGACTCAGCATAGGACAAAAGTGGGAATCAGTAGATGATAGGGTCAGGGTCATTGTGTGACCAGGGCCAGGGTCAGTGTGTGACCAGGGCCAGGCTCAATGTGTGACCAGTCAGGGCCCAGAGTGTGACCAGGGCCAGGGTCAATGTGTGACCAGGGCCAGGCTCAGTGTGTGACCAGTCAGGGCCCAGAGTGTGACCAGGGCCAGGCTCAATATGTGACCAGGGCCAGGCTCAGTGTGTGACCAGTCAGGGCCCAGAGTGTGACCAGGGCCAGGCTCAGTGTATGACCAGAGTCAGAGCTCAGTGTGTTGCCAGGGACAGGGATCATGTGTGACCAGGGCAAGACTCAGTGTATTACCAGACTCAGGGCTCACTGACTTAGTCTCCTGTTATAAACCTATTCTAAATTTCACATTCAAAATTCAGAACAACTTGTTTCTGTCTTTTCTTCAATAATCTCCTGGAAGGGCTTATGGAGATGGCTGGTGGTTCAGGCACTTGTCCAAAAACCCTAACAACCCAGGTTCAATTCCCCAGTACCCAAATAAAGTCAGATGCACCAAGTGGAGCATACATCTAGAGTTCATTTGCTGTGGCTGGAGGCCCTAGTGTGCCCATTCTTTCCCCTGTCTCCTCTCTCCTTGCAGATAAATAAATAAAATACTTTTTAAATCTTCTGGAAGAAAAGAGGGAGAGAACCTTTAATGTTTCATTGTGGCCTTTGTGACAGCAGCTTAGCAGGTCACTATGATCCTCCCTTACCTGGTGTCTTCTCTGATCATTCGTAAATAGCTTTGGAGCAAGGCCCATGAGCTGCTGGCTGTTGCCAAAATGATCAGTTGCTCCATGCCTTTGTGTCTTTCAAGGTTTTTCTGATACTGTCTCTTCCCCACTACCATGCCGTGTGGTGGTTAGAAGGATGCCAACCCTGTGCCCATCACTTCTTTGCTGAGGAACTTATTTTGGGAAAATAGCTTAGCTTCATCTTTATATAGAGGGTGTCCTAGTCAGTCACATGCCTCTGAGATGAATCTCCAAACCAGGCACAGTTTATGGGAGGAAAAGATTTATTGAAGCTACAGATCCAGGGGAAGTTCCATACTGGTGAAAGAGGCTGGCACCCTTTCACAGGTCCAAGCAGAGAGAGAACAACCCATCCCCGGCATCACGCACACACAGAACAGCAAACAGGCAGAGGGAAAGAGAGATTTTGTCCCCCTTTATATAGCCTTAGGGCAGATCTTGCATCCAACCCTATCCCAGACTTGTTGGCTTCCTGAGTCTCTGGAATTTCCTTCTTGCATTGCCCTCCCAGGAAGGGATGTTCATTTCTAGCTTCTCTGAGCTTCCTTACATTCTACCCCCTACTGAGAGGCTGCCTTCCTATACACATCCTCAGAGACCCACCTAAGATAATTAAAAAGATCAAGTTGACAACAAAGCCTAACCATCACAGAGGGCTTTCAGAGATGTGGCTGGGCTGGTGTGAGGCCTTCACAGTGACCTGATGGACAGGTTACTGGAGCCATGATACTGTGATTATTATCAGTTATCTCCATTGTGTGATCTGTTTGATGAGCACTGAGTATGTCATTCTTGACTCCTCTGAGTAGCCTGGCTAGACTGGTGGCTGGAAAGCCAACAATGTAGCTTTCTTTGCAACAACGTTCTTTGTGTGAATTAGATTACAGCAACTGAAGCCCTGGGAGGCAGAGTTGGAGGCTATAAACCTCATCATGGAAATTAAGCCGGACTTATTTGTTAAATCTTCAAATTCCTGTTTTTTTTCTGGGTGTCTGAGTAGGCCAGGGTCACCTTGAGCTTGCCTCAACCTTTCAAATGCTGGGTAACAGGTGTGTACCATCACACTTAGTTGAAAGTATGTTCCTAAATACTATGGTTCTGATAAGTTCTCCCACATGCCCCATAGTCTTTTGATTGCTATAACTAATTACTATGAACTTAGAGATTTTAACATAAATTTAATCCTTTATAGCTCTTCAGCCAGAAGTTCAGAACAGTTTGGGCCTAAAGTCAAGGTATGGCCAGATGTGTGTTCCTTGTGGGTGCTCAAGGGGAAAAGTCTATATCCACGTGTTCTCTGGTCTCTACAGGTCTCCTGTATTTCTTCACTAGTAGCCTTTTTTGCCATCTTCAAGATACCTCCTTCTCTTTCATTCATCCCATTTTCTTTCTGTTTTTTTTTTTTATATTTTTATTTATTTGCAAACACAGAGAGATAGAAGAGAGAGAAAGAGTATGGACACTCTAGGGCCTCCAGCTGCTGAAAACAAATTCCAGATACATGTGCCACTGTGCATCTGGCTTTACATGGGTACTGGGGAATTGAATCCCGGGTCATTAGGCTTTTTAGGCAAGTGTCGTAATAGCTGAGACATTTCTTTCATCCCCTTTTCCATTTTTTTTTGAGGCAGGTTCTCATTCTAGTACAAGTTGACCAGGAACTCAACTCTGTAGCCCAGGCTGGCCTCAAACTCCCAGTGATCCTCCTACCTCAGCCTCAGTGCTGGGATTAAAGCGCCACACTTGGCTTCTTTCTCCACTTCTCACATCTCACTCTGCCTCCCTCTTCTGAAGACACTTGAAGTGATGCTGAGCCCAGCTGGATTATTCCCTCCTCTGAAGACTCTTCATCTCATTCCTTCTGCCATGTGAAGTGAGAGTCGCAGACTCCAAGATTCCTGGCATGGACATCTTTGGGAATATTATACACCACTAAGGTAGCAGCCCTCTCACGGCTCAGCTCTGTGGTATTCTATATGTAGAAGTCATTGCTGGAGACCAGCCTCAAGCTACCTCCATGAACTCATCTAATATTCCTTTCCTTTGAAACAGGGTCTTGTATAGCCCAGAATGGCCTCAAGCTTACTACACAACCAAGGATGATCCTGAAACTCTAATCCTCCTGCCCAATGCCAGAATCACGAGTATGTGATTCCGTGCTTAGTTTATGTGGTGCTTGGATAGAACCCAGGGCTTCGTGCATGCTGGGCGGGCAGTCCACCAACTGAGCTACATCCCCAGCCCCCATCTAACAATTTTGCAGGCAATCAGTCTTCTATATTAAATTCCTTTCTGCTACAAAAACAGTGACTTCTATTTATTCCACCACACCATGACTTCCATGCCAAATGTTCCTCAAGAATCAACTCAAACATCACCATGTCTCCATGTCCAGAAAGTCTTCCTTAATTCCTCCAAAGGTCTTATTCCCACTTCTGAGCCCACAGGTCCTCCCAGATCAAATCAGTATAAATTCATAACTCACCTACAAGATCACAGCTCCCCCTCACCTCAGCACAGAACCTGACATGCGGGAAAGCTTCGTGTAAAAATGAACCAGGGCCCACTGGCATGTTTTCATTGGCTGAGCTTGAAGCACTGGGTCCGGGAAGAAGTAGGGGATCAGCCTGGGACAGGCAAGCCATCTCAATCTCACCAGCTCCATGAAAGGCTGCATGTACATTCAGCTGTGTATTCTTCAGCCCCTGGGCTACATTCCAGCATGGAGCTTCATGGGCCTGAATTCAGAATCCAGAAATAGTAACCTATGACAGAAGAGATGGGCCCTGATACACAGGAGAGTGTCGGGACTTAAAACCAGAAAACAACCAATGAGCAAAGGATAGACACTTCTTGATTGGGGGGTATGAGAAAAACAGGCAAAAATGATGTTTCTCAAATCACAATAAGCCTTGAGTCCTCCTCTGGGACAGGACAAACTGTGTGGTCCCAGGACTCAGAAGGACATGCCCATATCTGGATGTAAATGATGAAAAAAAATGCTTCTAAATAGTGTCGGTTAGGGGGCTGGAGAGATTGCTCAGTGGTTAAAGGCACTTGCTTGCAAAACCTAACAGCCCAGGTTCAATTCCCTAATACCTATGGAAAGCCAGACGCACAAAGTGGTGAATGTGTCTGAAGTTTGCTTGCAAAGGAAAAAAGCCATGCATGCTCATTTATACTTTTTCTCTCTCTCTCTCTCCTTCTCTCTCTTCTCCTTCTCTTTCTCCCCTTATAAGTAAATATTGCTTAAAGTGTCAGGCTGGAGAGATTGCTCAGCAGTTAAGGCACTTGCCTACAAAACCTAATGACTTGAGTTCGATTCCCCAGTACCCACATAAAGCAACATGCACAAAGTGGTGCATCCATCTGGAGTTCATTTACAGTGGCTGGAGGCCCTGGCAACCCATTTTCTCTCTGTGTCTCTCTCTCTCTGCTTGCAAATATATATAAATAAATGACATATATAAAAGTGTCAAACCGGTAAACAAACTGAAGCAACGTTGTCACCCTAGATGATGTGGTTACTTAGATGGTACCCAAGAGGTAGAGCCAGTCCTAAAGAAGGCCTCCTCCTCTGCAAGGTAAGAACTGAAAGAAAGAACCCCAAATCAGAAAACTGAAGGTACAGTGTCTTGTGTGCACTGTGCCCCTGTCCTTCTGGGACCTCAGTCTCCTCCACCCATCTAATGGAAACAGTAAGACCTGTGCCCAAGAGCCTAGGAAATGGGGACAAACAGAATGATTAGTGCCCAGTGAGAGGTGATGAAGGTCAAGGTAGTGTGTGATTGGATCCGAGGACAGGGCATGAAAGGAGTCCCTGCTGGGGAAAGAGGCCTGGAAGGCCTGAGGGGTCACTAATGAGGTCCCAGCAGACCGGGCTGGGTGTGAGATGGGGAGCCAGCCCTCCTCAGCCCAGTGCTCAGCACACTTCAAATTAATAATTAAAATGCTTCCTGTCAGATTCCAGCCTGACACGTAATTAGAGCAGCTCTGAGCTTCAGGCGATAGGGATGAAAACAGCTCTTGTTAGAAAGAGGCTTTGCTGGGGATGTTGGGGTGAGGGTAGAACCCTCTCCCAGTTTTCTCCCCTGGGGCTTCCCTTCCACCTGTATGCTGGACAGATAGGGATGGAGGTTTCCTTCCGGCTGGGGAGAAGAATGAGGAGGAACCACCTGTCCTGGGAGGAGGTGAGGTGAGGTGTCATCCTAGGTGACTGAGAAAGCACCTCAGACAGCAGTCCAGGAGTGCAGCAAGGAACTGCTTAGAAGCTCCACAGGCCAGAAAAACAAATCTGTGGCCTCTTATCATGTGCACGGAGACACTGTTATCATGACCTTTCTGACTAGGGCTCCAGGGAATAGTTGGGCTCAACCAACTGTTCAGTGTTAAAGGCACCCCAGGCCCTTGTCACCAGCCAGCCCATGGCTCCCACCACCTCCTTCTAGAATACAGTCCTTCCCCATTACAAAGTGGGGCTCCCCACCCAGCTCAGTTCCCCAGACGTATAGCTAGGAGATTCCGATCAGGGTTCTATTTGTGGATTTTTTGTTTTAATTTATTATTATTTGTAAGCAAGGGGAGAGAGAGAATGGGCACGCCAGGGTCTCTTGCCACTACAAACGAACTTCAGACACATGTGCTACTTAGTGCATCTGGCTTCTTGGGTGCTGGGGATTCAAACCTGGACTGTCAGGCTTAAAAGCAAGCGCCTTAACCACTAAGCCTTCTCTCCAGCCATTTGTTCGGGGTACCAAAAAATAACTTTCAACTTCCTTTTTCTAGGAGTTCTTCCAGAACCCTGGTTTGTCTTGGCCACTCCCTCCAGAGTCCAATTCTTGAGTGAAATCTCCCTGTTACCCTTCCACAACTGCCTCCAGGGCTGGATCCCTTCCTCTGAGAGCGAGAAGGGCTCTTCACTGTTAGGCTCAGTGATGGAGAAACCTGAGTGCCCACTCCAGGGCTTTACCCAACAGGGCCACCTTCAGGAGCCAAGGATTCTGAGCCCAGGTTCAAACTACCTATTAGAAGAAAATCATTTTAAAGCAATGTTGTGTTACTTCATTGAAGTTACCTTCATAAATATTTTAGAGGTGTTTATTAAGAAAACCACAGGAGTGGAGGTTGGTGAGGCTGGAAGGAGAGGTGCCTGATCGGGTTTCAGCTGCTGCCACCACCACCACCACCAGTGACACATTTTCTCCCTCAGAAAGGTTGGCCCTGGGGGCTGCAGAGAGAAAGAGACCGTATTCCTGCAGGCAGCGTGGCTTAGATACACCTGCTCTTATACCATGGAGGTATAGAGTCAGGTTCCAAGAGTCCTAAGGACAGCCCTGACCTGGGCAGGTGCCTCCTGAACTCCTCTCTGATCTCCCCCCACCTTCCATGTGTATGTTTGTGTCATGTGACTCTCATGTGTGTGTAGATACTTAACATACATGTGGGTGCCTATGTGTGTGCTGGGGTGCGGGCACCAGGGCCTTATACTACTGCAAGCAAACACCAGACACTTGAGCCACTTTTCGTGACTGGCTTACCTGGATGGCTTGAGAATTGAACCTGGGCCAACAGGTTTTGCAAGCAGGTACTTTACATGCTGAGCCATCTGCCTAGCCCCATACCTGGGTGCTAGGGTCTGAACTCAGGTCCTCATGTGCACAGCAAACATTGGATGACTGGGCCATCTCTGCAATTCCATTTCCATCCCTGTCTGAGTGGAGGATGGACTGGGAGGCCCTTCCACGTCCATCTACGGCTATGCACATCAGGAGCAACAACAGGCCAGAAATTCCACAGCTCAGGCATCCTGGCTGGCCTCATCCCATACCCAGCCAGGGAGGGCCCGAGAGGGGTAGCACTCAGCCTGCCTATCATCATCCCTCTTCTGAGAATAGCATCCTTCTGTGTCTCTGAAATAGCTCTTCTCCTCGACAAAGCGTTCTTCTCTTCCCCAAGCAAAAGCCAACAAGCCAATTAAACTCTGAATCGATCTGCATGCCAAGGAATGACATTGATCCGCAGTGTTGGTACTCAGGGGGACATAGCTGCCCCCTCCATAGGGCTCCCTCCAACTGACATCTTAGGCTAAGCAATGGCTTTCAACTCCATCTCATGCCCCCCATCTGACCATGCATCCCCCACCTCTCTACTGGGTTCAACCAAACGTCTTCCTTTGGTCTAGACTGAGACAATCTATTTGAATGCTTCACATTGCAACATGCAGGTGACATGGTGACATGAAGGTTCTTTCCCTTGGGAACTCTGTCCATTTCAGTCAACCAGCAGCTCAGGTACTGTTGGCCCCTTTTCCCAGCTCCAGCCTAGGAGGACACTGGGCATTCAGTACCCAGGTCCCATAAGAGGAAGTGGACCAGCAACATTTCAGGATCCTTCTCTGGATAGTAAAAATAATAACAATAATGAATGAATGACTTGCAAATACTATATCAATTGTTTCTGGGTAAAAGGAGCTTCTGAAAGATTTTTCAAATAGCTTATTCCTTTAAGTAGGTTAAGAAACCTTTGGTCGTCTCATTTCTGTTTTTATTTGCTGGGAAACCCTTTTTTCATGAAGAGTGCTGAAGTCCAGCCACAGCCAGTCTGTTCAGAGACCTGAATTAATATGATCTGGGTCTTTCCCTGCCTATTGAGGACCAGAGAATGGGATGTTTTGCCCAGTGTTCTGCTGCAATGGGGAGGCAGTGTAGACCTACTGATCTAGGGAGAAGGAGGGGTCCTCCCAGAGAGCAATGAAGGAGCAAGGGCTGCTTGCAGTTGGGGAAGTGTGGGGTACAGAGATGGGGCTGGAGAGAGTAGGGTGAGCAGGGGCAGAGAAGGGAGGGGAGGTACTGGAGGAGAGAAGAGCCTGGGCAAATGCTGATGGACTGGACTGCCTGAAGAGGAACTCCTCTGTCCCCTTCAGGCTCATGCTCCATCCCCCACTCCCTCAGGATCACCCCTTAGACAAAGTGCAATGAGCTCTCCTCTCCCAGGAAGGCAGACACATCCCACTATATCCTAGGTCCAGAGTCCTGGCTGCTTCCAACCCTCTCCTGCTGAGCTGATCTAGATCTTTCTGGCTTCAGTCCACAGGAGGACACCCAGGAGAATCACATAGACACCAAGGAAATCAGTACCCTGACCATACCTTCCAGGTCACCAAAGCCATCAGCCATGTAGGCTGCTGAGCCACCTGTACCACCTGGCCAGCTTCAGCTCCCAGAATGTCTGCCGAAGCTGCCATCAATGGCCACATGGACCTTGGTGCAATTACAAATGCCTAGGAACAAGAACCACATCCACTCATCAGTACCAGTCCCACTGCAGGATCTTCACAAATAAGGCAAACATCAGGTCTGTGGGTCACAGGCTCTGCAGACATGTTGGCCCCTCCTCCTCGCCCCTGGAATGCAGGCTGCTCCCAGTGAACTGAGAAGGCTGTAGCCTCCTGCAGATAGGTGTTAAGGAGGTGAGGTGTCAGGAAGGAGTGACCACAGGCCCTGATCCCTGCTGAGTTAGAGCCAATTCCAGACACTGTTCTTAGCCTGTCTAGGAAGAGTGAGGGAGGAAGGAGGGGACATGCCATGGGTGATAACTGTTTTTTTTTTTTCAGCTGTCCTATGGGAAGGGAGGGTCCACCCTATGCAAGAATGTCCCCTCCCCCTTCTTTCTTTCACCACCTCCCTTTCTCCTTAAGTGTCTTTCTCTTGTGGCCCCCAGGTTTCCAGATGTGCACAGTCACATGGCTGACTCAGGCTCCCTCCTCCCTCTGCAGAGTGTGCCCAGGAGGGAGGACCATCTGTCCTGCTCCGTGTAGCCTCCAGTCTCTGTGTGCGTGTGCCCATGATGCCAGACTTTGAGGGAACTGGCCTTTTCTCTCTTCCTGCTCACATATGCTCTCATCCCAGGGCATCCTGTCCCCACTGGGCAGCAGAGTGGCTCCTGCGACCTCCTGCAGGTCCCTGGAATCTAGTTTCTCCTGTCTCTAGACTTTCCACCCAGAGACCACCTACTAAGGTCCACGAGGCTGGTAACTTCTGGTTTCAGGTTGTCACCCTGTTCCCATCCTACCCCTGTGATGCAGGATCCCTCCAATAAAAGTTCCTGTAGCCGGGTGTGGTGGTGCACACCTTTAATCCCAGCACTGTGGAGGCAGAGGTAGATCGTCGTGAGTTCGCTGAGACTACATAGTGAATTCCAGGTCAGCCTGGGCTAGAGCGAGACTCTACCTTGAAAAACAAACAAACAAAAACAACAAAAAAAGAAGTTCCCTATAGAGCTGGGAGTTGGCTCAGATAATAAAGTGGTTACTGCACACACAGACTGGAGGCTACACGGAGCAGGACAGATGGTCCTCCCTCTCCTGGGCACACTCTGCAGAGGGAGGAGGGAGCCTGAATCGGCCATGTGACTGTGCACATCTGGAAACCTGGGGGCCACAAGAGAAAGACACTTAGGGAGAAAGGGAGGTGGTGAAAGAAAGAAGGGGGAGGGGACATTCCTGCATAGGGTGGACCCTCCCTTCCCATAGGACAGCTGAAAAAAAAAAAAAACAGTTGTCACCCATGGCATGTCCCCTCCTTCCTCCCTTCACTCTTCCTGAGCCTGTGTGAATAACCAGGCTGACAGCAGAAACTCCCACTCTCCCCTTGGTCCAGGAAACAGACTAGGGCTCTCTGCTTCTCCCCATTACACTTGATCACTCCCCATCCAGCCATCCTTGCTTCTGTTTTTTAGATGGAAAACAAGAATCCCTTGGTCTGCTACTGTGACCACCAGGAACAGCTGGCTTGTCTCCAGCTACCTCTCAGAACTCTGGCTCAGGGCTGTCCCTTGGAATTCTGTTTTACATTAACTTGCAAACCAGGCTAGAGCCCCTGGGGAATGCATATCAAATATTTAGCAATGATCTCAACCAATTGCATCAGAACTTCTGGGGAGGGAGCCCGGGCACAAGTGTTTGATTTTAAGGGGTTGAACCAATGGCCTCATGGGAGCTAGAGCCCATCATTAGGAACAGAGTGTGTGCAGGATTATGGAGGTTGACCCATCATGACTTATACATTATGATCTGAAGCCAGGGCTTCAATCTGAAAAGAACAATGGTAATACATATGGCGGGGGGTGGGGAGTGATGGGGAGGAAAAATCATTTTAGCTGAAAGAGGTTGAGGGAGGGGATACTCTGCTACTGAAATGCCTGAGAAAGACTTTGGGCAAAGGTCACAGACCTTCAGTCTACAGACTGGGATGTGTGTGCCCCATG
The DNA here is from genome assembly GCA_004024765.1 of Zapus hudsonius. Taxonomy (NCBI): domain Eukaryota; kingdom Metazoa; phylum Chordata; class Mammalia; order Rodentia; family Dipodidae; genus Zapus; species Zapus hudsonius. The sequence continues at coordinate 18,316 of PVHP010016493.1, forward strand.
AGACCTAGACTTTGCTCCAAAAAGCCCTGGCTCATTAGTGATGAAATAGTGTCACTATAATTACCAGGAGCTGGTGAAGCCAAATGGCAGGTTATGAACACCCTCAGACACAACACAGAAGCTTTCTCTTGCCCGAGGCACCTGCGTCCAAGATGTTGATCAGCCGCCCCATCAATTATGGTCACAAGTTCTGGACACAGAGCTCATTCCACCTGCACACACTCAGACCTCTGGTCTGTATCCTCATACCCAGCAAGGCAGGAGATCTGGAACACAGGCTGCTCCCAGGGAACTGAGAAGGCTGTAGCCTCCTGCAGATAGGTGTTGAGGAGGTGAGTGAGGTGTCAGGAGGGAGTGACCACAGGCCCTGATCGCTGCTGAGTTAGAGCCAATTCCAGGCACTGTTCTTAGCCTGTCTGGAATCAGTTTTTGCAAGTGGCTCTTGACTGGCACATTCTTGCATGGGCATAGCTAAAAATCAACCCAAACAGTTGTCGATTCTACCAGCGTTTAAAATATACCCAGGAGATGGGGAGAGGGCTCAGTGGGTAAAGTGCTTGCCATGCAAACATGAGAACCAGAATTCAAATCCCCGGCACCCGTGTAGAAATGCAAGTCTGTAATCCCAGCACTAGGGAGGTGGAGACAGAATCCCTAAGACTCATCAGATGAATTGATGTGCTCTAAACTCAGTGCAACACCTTTACTCAAAAATTAAGGTGGGTTCCTTGAAAGAAGCAATAAAAGAAAAAAAAATGGGGCTGGAGAGATGGCTCGGCTTGTTTGCAGCGGCTGGAGGCTTTGGCATGCCATTCTCTCTGTCTCTCTTCTATCTCACTATACTTGCAAATAAACAGACAAATAAATAAATAAGCCAGGCCTGATGGCACACGCCTTTATTTCCGGCACTGGCAAGGCAGAAGTAGGAGGATTGCCATGAGTTTGAGGCCAGCTTGGGACTACAGAGTGAGTTCCAGGTCAGCCTGGGCTAGAGAGATCCTACCTCTGAAAAAATATATATATTAAATTTTAAAAATGAAAATAAGGTGGAGAACGACTGAGAAAGATACTTGACATTGCCCTCTCAACTATGGCCTCCGCATGAGCATGCTCATGTATACACATATGCGTGTCACACACACTAAAATCTTACTTAAACAAAGAGGGGCTCAGGAGATGGCTCAGCTGTTAAAGGTGCTTGCTTGCAAATCTGCCAGCCCAAATGAAATCACTCAACACCCATGTAAAGCCAGATGCAAAGTGGCACATGCTTTGTGATCTGAACACACCTGCAGCAATGGGGGGGCGGAGCCAGGAGAATCCAGAAGCTCACAGGACAGCTAGCATGGCTCCCACAGCCTCAAAGAGAAGACAGAAAAGCCAGGCGAGATGGCATACGCCTTTAGTCCCAGCACTCAGGAGGCAGAGGTAGGAGAATCACTATGAGTTCGAGGCCACCCTAAACTATATAATGATTCCAGGTCAGCCTGGGCTAGAGCGAGACCCTGCAAGTGGGGGGAGGAGAAGAAGGTAGAAAGAGAACAAACACCCTAAAGTCCTCTGACTTCATGCACTGCAGCATTCACACCTATACATATACATAAACTTTTTAAAAATTAAATCAAAAAGGGGCTGGAGAGATGGCTCAGTGGTTGGGGCTCTTGCTTGCAAAGCCGAACGACCTGGATTTGATTCCCCAGTACCCATGTAAACCAAGATGCACAAAGTGGCACATGCATCTGGAGTTTGCAGCAGCTAGAGGCCCTGGCATGCCCATTCTCTGTCTGTCTCTCTTCTATCTCTCTCTGTTTGCAAATAAATAAATATATATATTTTTTAATTTAAATTAACCAGATGTGGTGGCGCACGCCTTTAACGCCAGCTCTTGGGAGGCAGAGGTAGAAGGGTCGCTGTGAGTTCAAGTCCACCTTGAGACTACATAGTGAATTCTAGGTCAGACTGGGCTAAAGGGAGACCCTACCTTGACAAAAACAATAAATTAAAATGTATCCAGAGATTTCACTTGTAGAACACCCTGATTGTGGAAACTGAAATACCAGTCTGTATTATTAATATCCAAATTGTAGGAACGGACAAGATGTATTCTGGGGTAGCAGCACTGTGAGAAACTACGTCTCCACTTACTAGAAATGAAGGAAGGCTTTGCTAGATGACAGATACAATATGACGTCATGTTTTTATTTTTTGATACATAGAAACTTTATAAGTATAAGACATGTGCGGGTATGACTATTTTTCTCCTCCCTGCCCCCTTTCCACTGAGGGCCCTCCTAAGTGGGATTGCTGGAATGTTCCATGGGATTGAGAACTATGAATTGTTTGAGCAGCAGACAGTTATGGGGGGAAGGGCAATAACTCTGGATATTCTCCCCCACCATGGCTCTTACATTCTTTCTTCCACAAAGTTCCCTGAGCCATGATGGGTGAGTTTTAAGTCTGCTTTACTGTTGAGCTCTTAGCAGCTTCTGGATTTCTGCTTTGATACATTCTGAGTATCCATGGTGTCTGTCTCCATCACCCTGGTGCAGGTTGTCGGGCTCGCTGTGGGAACAGCACTCTTGCTCATTTCTCTACTTCCTCTGTGGTTTCACCTGGGCCCGATGCAATATAGCATTACTGTAGGATTTTATTTACATGAAATTTAAGAAAAAAAAAAAAACAAGCAATGGGGCAGTCACCAGAAGCAAGTCTCTGGGTGCAGAAGCTGCCTGAGAAGGGAACACTGGGGAACTTTCTGGAATTCCAGAATGGTTCTACATCTTGATCTGAGAAGCAGTGGTATAAGTAGATGTTGGAGTGAAAATTCCTATGAATCTATACAACAATTAGCATATGTTCCACGTCAATGCAAAAAGACAGGGGAAGAAGTGATGGGGAAATGGGAAAGGAAGGAAATATCGTAGAACAATTTCATCAGATATTGTGGTGGTTTGAATCAGACTCATGTGTTCATGAACTCATGCTTGATCCCCAGCTGATGGCAACTTGGGAGTGGAGCCTTGCTGGAGGAGGTGTGTTGTTGGGGGCAGTATTGGGGGGTGTTATAGGCAGCTCCCCCCTGCTCATTCTCTTACTGCTGTTGTCCACCTGCTGGGGCAGAGGTCATGTGCAGCCTCTGCTCAGACCATGCTGTTCTCCTGCTGGCATGAAGCTTATCCTCCAGACTGTAAGCCAGAATAAACCCTTTCCTCCCATCAGATGCTTTTGGTTTGGTGCTTTATCCCAGAAAGGACAAGGTAACTACAACAGATATATGTATCGTTTTTGTAAATGTGTCAACCTGGAGAAAAGTCTGGAAAGACAACAAGCCCTTGACAAAGCTTCCCAGGAAGGAAGAAAGGAAAGTTGAGGCCCATTGTGGTGTTTGGAACTGCCATCCCTGGCTCCCCTCACTCCCAGTATCCCAGTCTCACTGCTGCCTCTCTTTTGAGACTGTCACCACTGAGGGGACTGACACATGGCTCCGCAGTGTCATTCACCCTCAACAGCCTGAGAAGTTTCCCAAGACTTTTTGGGCCCTCAACTCAGGCTAAACCCAAGATTCTTTTTTTTTTTTTTTTTCAAGGTAGGGTCTCACTCTAGTCCAGGCTGACCTGAATTCACTATGTAGTCTCAGGGTGGCCTTGAACTCATGGTGATCCTTCTACCTCTGCCTCCCGAGTGCTGGGATTAAAGGCGTGAGCCATCACGCCCGCCTGGCAACCCAAGATTCTTGACTTCAAAACTTAAAAGGATTTCAGGAAGAGCCAGTATGAAACAGAGTGGGGAACTTTCTTAAAGGTATTTTAATACAGGCACAAGCATGAGGGTTAGGAGAAAGAAGGGGTGTTCATAAAGAGAAGGAGATCACGCCTGAGTGTAGGTGAGCTTCCTTGACACAGTCACATACACCATTTTGCTGACTCCCACCCTCCCCCCCCCAAAAAAAACACACCATTTAATTGTTTATTTATCTGAGCTAGTATCTCACTCTAGCCTAGGCTGATCTGGAACTCATCTGTAACCCAGGCTGGCCTTGAACTCAAGGTAATCCTACTACCTCCAGCCTCCCTCAGAATGCTGGGATTAAAGATGTGTGCCACCACAACCAGCTCCTATATATATTTTGGTGGCCCCGCTGAGATACAAACTCAGACCTTCAGATTATGACACTGACGAGCTGAAGAATCTGAAGAACGCTTCACAAATTCCTGCCATCCTTACGCTGGGGCCGTGCTAATCTTCTCTGAATCGGTTCCAATTTCAGTATGTGTGCCGCCAAAGGGAGCACTCTTTTGTTTTTAATGGTTTTTGCCACTGTTTTTATTTTATTTATAGTTTTAAATTATTTATTATTTATGAGACAGAGAGAGGGAGAGTATAGGCACGCCAGGGCCTCCTGCCATTGCAAACAAACTCCAGGAGCACGTGCCACTTTGTGCATCTGGCTTTATGTGGATCCTAGGGAATCAAACCTGAGATATCAGGCTTTGCAAGCAAGCGCCTTTAACCACTGAGCCATCTCCCTAGGCCCTGTGCTGGAATCCATGCTTTTCTCTGGTAAAAGGCTTCAAGCAGACTCCTGGGGGTTGGGTTCCTTTCCTTTCTCATGCTCCCCTGCCTCCAAATTTCCCTCTTTCTGCCCTGTCTCACTGTTGTGGCTATTCAGGACAACTTTGGCTCCGTGGCTCACAGCTTGGGCTTTGCAACTGGCTCTTCAGATACATACTGATCAGTTTGGACCTGCTGGGGTGTCTGTTCAACATCCCACTCCGAAGCTGTCTCCTGAGACAGAGCAAGGCCAGGTGCCTCTCCCAAACAGCCTCTCATGGGAGGCAGAGTTCATGTCTGCATACAAGCAGAACACTGTAACATGGCAGCGGGAGAGGTACAAGGACTTGAGACCCAAGCCACACCACCACCATCCCTTCTGCCCCCCTTCCCACCTCCAACCCCGAGCGGTAGGTGCTCAGATATCCACACATTGTTCTTCACAGGCCAGGTTACAAATGGTCCTAGAGACAAATTCTGGTCACACCTCAAGCCAGGCAAATGAACCTTTGCTCTGTCCCCTCTTTAATATGAATGTGACACCTGCAGGCTACAGCTTGTCACACGGTGAGAATTATTTCTCCATTAAAATGCAGGAGTTGGAGCTATGCCCAGGAAGGGCAGCTAAAAATACTGTTCTTGAGAGCACTTGCCATCAGGGGACTCAGTGACCACGTTCTTCACCCCTCAACAGGCAAATCCCATACCTGCTGGGTCTGAGACCTCCTGTCGGAGCCTCACCCCAGCCTGACAGGAAGAAAAAGCACCCATTAATCTCTGGAGTAGGGGTGGGTGAACAGGTGCAGATGGCTGACTTGGGGTCACTGTGCACCGAACAGCCTCTGAAGGTACCCAGCATGTTAAACTTGGCAGTGTCTTCTTTCCCAGTCTTGTGAGACCCTCACAATAAACTTTTGAAGTAAGCTCTTGTCACTGTCCCCCCCATGACTGAGACCCAGGGAGCACGGAGCGAAGACAGACCTTCCACACAAGCCCGTAGGTTCCAAACCTCCTTCCCACCCCACACCAGCACTTCAAGCATTTGATGAAGGTGACTCTTCTGGCTCCTAGAGCCATCAATTTTATAATAAACTTGAACCAGGGTCTCTTGTATCCCTGGCTGGTCTCAAATTCACTACATAGTTAAGAATGACCTTGAACTTCTGAGCCTCTTATCACAGGCATGCACCACCAAGCCAAGTTTATGTGGTGCTAGGGACTGAACCCAGAGCTTCCTGCATGCTAGGAAAGCACTCTATCCACTGAGATACCTCCCAGTCCCAAACCTTCCAGTATATGAAGAATGCCCCATGCTTTTCAGGATACGACCTGTTGGCATGCCCATATGCTTCTCTGTCTCTCTCTCAAATAAGTATTTTTTAAAGGGGCCCTAGAGAATGCCTGCTGTTGTCTAGCTAAATGCATATATTATACCCACCAAATTGCCCCTTATAAGGACTTTTTAAAACATGTATTTCCATCTACTAGTAATGCTACTCTCACTGTTGGCCAGAGAAGCTTCTCTTTTCAGAAGGTGGTGACCACTGCGATGACTCAAAAGTCACCATAGTGCTGAGAAGTGACAGTGGAGTGTTTGGCACTGAGACATCTCTAGCATACCTTCCAAGGCTCAGGGTCCATTTCGGAAGAGGGGACGGAAGATTGTAAGAGCCAAAGGAAGGGTAGGACTGCTTACAACTCAATCTTCAAAATACAAAATGCCCTTGATATTCACAACTTTGCAGTGTTCGACACTACCTACATAAGACCTTCGTAATAGGAGGAAAAGACGATGACATTGAAACAAACTAGAGACTAATTGAGAGGGGGAGGGGAGATGATGGAGGGTGGACTTGAGAGGGGGAAGTGGAGATGGGGAGGGAATTATCATGGTTTATTGTCTATAATTATGGAAGCTGTTAATAAAAAGTTTTTTTTTTTTTTAAAAAAAAAAAAGGTGCCCTAACTGCCTAGAGCTTGAATCTTCTGAGACAAAGAAATCAGGTGATATTTGTATCGATGGGAGGTGCCGCTGGCCAAAGAACCCAATCTTCTAGTTTCCAAGAGAGAAACCGAGGCCAGCATCTGAGGGAGCCATTGGGCCATGAAGACACAAGAAGCTCTACTTTCAGTCCAAAATGCCAGCAGGGATTTCTTTCTTCCAGCACCGAGCTACCCCCACCCAGCTCAATGTTTCACATACTTCACAGATAGAAGCTTTTGACAAAGGCATTTATTTCTCCCAAAATACACCCCCAGTTTACAGAGTCCCGTGTTTAAATTAGAAGTTCTCATGTCCAATCCTGGGGTGGGAGAAGCGCCTTCGGAAGGACCTCAGAAGGTCTGCTGTGCTGGAGGCTGGGGCTGCCAGAGATAAGCCAAGAAGTGTCTGCCTCAGCTCTGAAATAGCACCATGGTGGGCGGGCAGTCCCTCTGTGTCCCCAGGCCCTGCTGACCTGGCCCTGCCCTGTGCCAGACTGGCTACTGAGAAGGCCTCAGCTTGGCTTAGATGGTTGCCCCCATCCAGGTCTGCAAGCCCCTGGCCTGCCTGCCTGACAGCTCACACCTGGAAAGTACCTAGTTCTACAGGCATGACAGGGGCTATGCCCCTCTCAAGTTTCTGCCTCCACCCCAGGTTCTGGGTAAGAAGTAGGGTGTCATGGGTATGAGGTATCCAGAGGCTATGGACACGGGGGAGGGGTGCAGCAGGGAGCAAGGCCATAGCCCAGGGGTCAGATTTCCAGCTGAAGGTGAGACCTAGAGGAAGGGCTGCTTTTCACATGGGCCCCCCAGAATCCAACACAGTACTGACCCTTCTGGCTGCTCCATGAACAAAGGAACAAAGATTCCTAAAGTGGGAAAATACAGGGATAAATGCTGACCCCAGGGGTCCTGAGAACCAGTGTGACCAGCACCTGCTTCCTGTGGGGAGGGCAGGCACAGCCCAGAGGAGACCAGGCAGAGGAAATATATACGTGTTCCAGCACGTGTAATGGCAGGTGTTTGTGCACGTGTGTGCGTGTGTGTGTGTGTGTGTGTGTGTGTGTGTGTGTGTGTGTGTGTAGGGAGCATGCCCCAACTCACTTAGTAGGGGAAGGAGAAGGTCAAGACCAGAGCCACCAGGAGGCAAGGAGACAGGTTCTAGACTCAGGAGAGGCTGAGGAGATGGGATCCCACACTGGTCAGGAAGCAGGCTCATTGGAGAAATAACCAGTGAGTGGCTGCTGAGTGCGCCTTTGGAGAAGTAAGGCAGAGGCTGAGTCGGAAGGGTGTGTGCTTAGAGAAATTTGGCAGCCATATGGCCCGCATGGCTTTGGAAGAATAAGGAGGTTGGGTGGTCTGTGTGTTGCATCCGTAAGAAATAAGGCGGCAGAATGGTTCATGTATCGTGTCACTGGTGAAATAAGGCAGCAGGATTACTTTGGAGGAATAATGAGGTGGGATGGTCTGTATGTTGTGTCCTTAAAAAATAAGACAGCAGGATGGTTCACGTGTCATGTCACTGGTGAAGTAAGGCAGCAGGATGACTTGGAAATCATGTCCATCATAGAAATAAGGCTGCGGGTGGCATATGTACCGCATCCTTTGGAGATTCATCCCTTGCGGGGCAGGGCTCACAGAGAGACCCGATGCAGCCAGAGGGTGGGGCTCCAGTCGGGGCAGCAGCTCCTCTTCAGGCTATTTCATGCCCGTCATCTGCATCTCATGGTGGGAAGAAAACAACAACCATTAGACGCCAGAAGTTCTATTCTTGGGAGTATGCCAAGAGTCCAGGCCCCTCGTCATATCCACGAGGTAGAGTGTGTGTGAGGTTGGCCAGAGTCCAAGTAGACAGTCTGTCAGCCACTACCCTGGAGGTCACAACTGCACACAAGAGCCAGGTGGAAGAGGTGGCCCAGCAGCCTGCATTCTCTCCCACTGGCCCCTCTGCTTGAAGCCTCTTCATCTGACTTACTCTCTAAGGCCTGGCCCAATTCCCTCCTCCAGCATGACACCCCTTCCTACCCAAATGTCCCTAACAGTCATAAGGCAAGGAGCCCTTTCCCTCTAGCTTCGTGTGTGTGTGTGTGTGTGTGTGTGTGTGTGTGTGTGTGTGTGTGTGTGTTTCGGGGAGGAGGGGGAAACAGTAGGGCTGACCTGGAACTCACTATGTAATTCTAGGCTGGCCTCAAACCCAGTTATCCTACCTCTACCTCCAGAGTGCTGGGATTAAAGGAGTGTACCACCACGCCCAGCCCCTCTGGCTTCTTGCCTCCACATGGAAGAACATCTAAAACACAGCCCTGGCCTCTCTCCACACCCCAACCTGCATGGGACGTTTAGAAGGTGCTGAAGACATCACCTTGTTGTTCCTCTCTTATTTTGGGTTGTATGTCCCTCGGGAAAGTAGCTCTGCCATCTGCCTCTACAGTCATCCAGCATGGCCAGAAACTGGGTGCTGGGTCACCTCCCTGGGAAGCTGGGAAGCCCATTACACGGCTTCACCCATGGGTCCACTCTCTCCCGCAGACACCAAACTGACATTCACGTGGCCCCTGCTTCTATCTCCTGTGCTCACTGGTTCCAAACAGGAAGAAGTCTTACTTCCTTGCTTCCCAATGGAACCACTGATGTGATCATGATGTGAAATATGACTGTGGGCACTGACCAGGATCGTGGCTGCCTGGCTCAAATCCCATTTCTGGCCTCACCTGAGATACAGGTCACATGACTAGGTTCTGCCCAGTGAAATGTGTTCAAAGTGACAGGAGCTATTTCTGGCCAAGCCCTAGAAAGATACTTTCTCTGCCCTCCTCCTCCTCCCTTGTCTCTGGAGGACATGGCAGCCATAGTCCCACCTGGACTTGGGAAGGAAGCTTTAGTTTCAGAGAACAGAACCCAGGACCACCTGCAGCTTTAAGACCAGCTAGGCTTGGACTACTACAAGGAAGAAGGACACGCCTGTCCTGGGTAAGCTTCTGTCACATTGGTGTCCTCATCGGAGCAGCTGGGACCTGGGTTCCTCTATTCTCTGCCATCCTACCAGGACGTAAACTGATGCTGCTCTTCCGAACAGGAAGCCACACTGAGCCCGCAAAAGGATGCTGACTGCTGCCCTCCCCAGCCATATGTAGACAAGCAGTCCGGGGCTCCAGTCTTTACCTTCTTTGCTTTCAGAGTGCTTCAAAGGCCGCAGGGCTGAAAAAAAAAAAAAAAAACAGAAAGAAGCATGTGGTGATGGAAGGTAGAAAGCACAGACGGGCAAGGTAGGGGCACCATCAGTGTCAAGGGAGGGGCCCTGGGTGCTGACGCATAGCCCACAAGTCCTTGCCTCATCCTATCCTGCCACACTCCTCTCTGGGCCTCGGTTTCCCATGACAGAATGGGAACAACCGCAAGTCACAGTAAAGGGAGGCTCAAGTGACCCCAGAAGGCCAAGGTCATGTGACCCAGAGGCTAACCAACAACCCAGTTCACCCTCTTCTCCGCACCCCCTCCTATACCAACATCTGCCTTTGAGATGAAAAATGAGGACTGATCCCAGGGCAGTCTCCACGCCTGCCACATGGGCGGGCGCCAACAGGCAGAGAATTAATTGGCATAATTTATAGCGGTCCCCAGGTGTTAGTCTCCTGCCCTTCCTTCTGCAGGGGTGGGGAGGGAGCTGGTGTCAATTTGAACCGATTTCAGATGGCTCACTGGGAACCCTCCCTTCCCAACCCAGGCACTCCTGCAGCTATAGGGTACCAGGGCCTAAACCCTCCACCCCAAGCTGAGCTCCCAGTCTAAGCACAAGACCCTTTGTATGGGCTAAAGAGATGGCTTAGTGGTTAAGGCATCTGCCTGCAATGCAGAAGGACCAGAGTTTGATTCCCCAGTGCCCATATAAAGCCAGATGCACAAGAGGGCGCATGTGTCTGGAGTTCATTTGCAGAGGCTGGAGGCCCTGGTGCGCCCATTCTCTCTCTCTCTCTCTCTCTCTCTCTCTCTCTCTCTCTCTCATATATATATATATATGAGAGAGAGAGAATCCATTTTATTTATTTATTTTACATATATATATGTAAAATAAATAAATAAAATATTTTTTTAAAAAGACCCTTTGCAAAGCACCATCCCCCCTCCAGGCACTCAAGAGAGCTTCCAAAAATCCCGTGGGTAGCATCAGAACAGAGCCAGGATGGTATTTTACAGGTGCCCAGGCCACAGAAGCCCAGTGGAGGAAAGCACCTTGTCAACACTGCTTAGCCTCTGAGAGAGAACAGGGCTTCCCTGTAAGCACTTACTAGGAACAAAGGATGGTATATCTGCTACATAGATCATTTCATTCAACTCAGCCCAGAAAAACCTAGGGAACTTGCTGTACCCACTTCCCATGTGAGGAAACGGGCCAGAGAGGCATAGCAACTTGCTGAGGGTCCCTCAGTTTGTTGGAGACTGCATCTCTCCTGAGGTCCTGTTCCAACTCCTGGGAAGACCTTCCCCCACAGCATGGTGCAAAGTCAGTCAGGTACTCCTTTAATGCTAGTTAGCTGTGCCAAGGTAAGCAGGAGTAAAGCAGCCCTAGGGGAAGTTGGGAGATGGCCTCCAGACCTCTCCCTGAGCAAAGAGGAGGTTCCTTGGCTGGGGACCCTCTTTGTTCAAGCCTCAGAACAAACCTAGCCCTTCCTGAAGTTATGGCTCTTATCCCTCATTTCCTTCCAGCCACTAGACTCACCTGTCTTGGATCCTTCTCCATCCCCATCCGGGTCCTCAGCTCCTGGAAGACAAGAACTCATAATGAAGAGGCCATTTTCTCTGACCTAATTCCCTCCTGCACTTCCCCACCTGGGACCTGAGCAAGCCTGTCTGAACGCTGAGCACAGGTTGGACTTGAGAATAGAGCAGAACCCATCCCGGGACAGGATGAAGGCCTACCAGGCTAGGAGCCCATCACTCATCTGGCCAAGGACTGTCTACCCAGCTCTCCTCCTGCCCACCCACACATTCGCACCAGACCCAATCAGCATCACTCTCGCCTACCTGCACCTCCGTCGGTGCAGCCATCCTTTACCATGAAACTGCACACAGCCCACACTGCCTCCCACAGCCCGGTCATCCATGGCACAGGTATCACCTACGTGCAACCAATCTCTCCCCATTCTTTCCTCATACCTAGTCCTCCCCCAGCCTCCACTACCTACATACTCTCATGCCTCACTTTAGCTATCTGCCAACGACCAATGTCTACTCATCCATGTGATGTCATGTCCCCCACAGCCTCATGGGTTTGTGATTAAGCCTCAGACTCAATCCCCAGCTGGGGAAACTTTTAGGAGGTGGAGCCTTGCTGGAGGAGGGGTGTCCATAGGACCTTGGGGTTTCTTAGTCCCACCCCTGGGTGTTCATAGCTCACTCACTACTTCCTCTCTGCTGCTGTGTAAAGACGTGATGCCCTGGCTGTCTGCTTCTGCCTTGCTTTTCCTGCCATGGTGAAACTGTAAGCTGGAAAGAAAAACTTTCCTTGCATAAGCTACTCCTGGCTGGGTGTTTTGTCCCAGCAGTGAGAAAGTAACCAATACACCCATCTACCAATCACCTACATCACCTCATTCTGACCCACAGCCAGCAGGTGACAGGTTCTGCACACCCTGAAGCAGACACGCACGCTTCCCAGGGACACAAGCGCAAACACAGTGAGTGTTCACAGCAGTCACAACACTAAACACTCCACGTGACTTTCACACTCAGTCACACTCACCACTTACACTGCAGCCTTATCCATCCACCACCTTCCGGGCACACTCACGTCCACACCCATCTGCGCTGTTTCCACACTGACAGACAGGCTCACACTGGTTCCCAAACAATATATTCAACTTAAGGTCTAAGCCAGCCCCATCTGTGTTTCCCCCTTCATTCTGTCACTAGACACTCATACTGATGTCACAAGCATAGCAACTGCTGTGTGCAGATGTCTGCACCCTGACATTTAACTGCCCTGTGACAGAATGAAGAGGTGGGATTTCTAAAGGTGATGAGGTCATGAGTGCCCCACCCTCAGAGATGAGACTGGCACCTGCCTCTTGCCCGCTCACTTTCTGTCATGTGATGACACATTACCGCATGCTGCCACCTTGCTCCGACATTCCTTGCTCCAGAACCATGGAATTTCCTGTTCTTTGCATGACCCTGTCTCAAGTATACTCTTATAGCTTGACCAAGCACCCAAGACCACACATGCTCCAAGATGCACTCTCTCTTATTTATTTTGTTGTGTGTGTACACATTAGGGCCTCTTGCTCCTGTAAACAAGCACCAGATACTTGTGCCACTTTCTGCATCTAGGTGGCTGGAGAATTGGGTCAGCAAGCTTTGCAAGCACACACCTTTAACCACTGAGTTATCCCCAGCCTCCTTCCCTCTCTCTCCCCCAGCCCTCTCTGTCTCTCTCTCCCACTCACCTGCATTCTCCTCCTCACAGCTCTGTTTGATCTTCCTCCAGCACACAAAAGCCAGGGCCACCAGCAGTACCACAAGACAAACAGAGAGGCCCACGGTCACCCACAGGGCCTCCGGGGGGAATGTCATGGGCTGTCCTAGGAGGGAGAGAGGAGAGAGTAAGGCTGTCACACTTGCTTCAAACCTTTGAGCATAGCACTGGCTGGCTTCCCACTCTCACTGGATGCCCAACACAATGAGTGAAACTCACATGAGCACCTACTACCACAGCCCATTCACCGCCAAAACCTGTCCCTGTGGCTGATGTAGACACACCTCAGCCTGAGAGGCTGAAAAGTCTGCACAAGACTCAGGAATAGCATCTGGGACCCTAATGACTTCAGGATGGTTTGAGGGTCTCTAACATGGCGCCTGCTTCCCCTCTACTGGCTTTCCTGTCTAACATGAATGCAGCCTTCCAGCCATTCTCTGGAGACCCTGGGGTCCTTCCAGCCTCTGCACCATGGCATTTCTTCTCCCTAAAAGTATCTCCAAAACTCTCCACATGACTTAAGAGTCACCATCTCAGAGGCCTCTCTGATGGCTGCAGGCTTGCCTGGTGATGTCCCAATCCAGTGGCTAGCAGTTAGTGAGCTACACAGCCCATGAGGCAAACCTAACTATCAGCCTGTCTTATACAGCCCATAAGCTAGTATTAGTTTTTACTGGAAAGGAAGAAAGAAAGAGAGAGGAAAGTAGAGAGGGAGAGAAAGATAAAAACAGAGGAGGAGAAGCAGAAAGAAAAGCAGTAGAGATGTTAGGCGACACACAAAGCTTTTACTCTCTGGCCCTTTACAGAGAGTGTGTCTAGCCCTGTGTACGGCTGAGAGCCTAAAACAAGGGACTAAGTCCCCCAAAGATTTATTTAGGTCTGGGGGAGCCTCACCCTGAGGCCCCTCCTGTCAGACACCTCATGTCTAGAGTGAGGGGGCCCCAGGAACCCAACCCAAGTCAGGGTCAGTGCTGTTCTGAGCTGGTGACTCCATCATGCCCCCTCCAGCCCAATTCCCTGCTGGGTCCTAGGCAGCACCTTAGGGAAAAAAATTGAACAATGCAGCGTTGTTTTCCTTTGTCCTCTGGAGAAACTTGGCAGCCAGGGCACCAGCAAGGGCCTCGGCAGCACCAGCCCAGCAGGAGCCTCTCACCCTGAGGCTGCAGAGGCCTTGGCACAAGGGAACTTCCACAGGCACTTGCAGCTGACATCCCTTCACGGGCACGCTGGTAAAACTGCTGCTCTGGATGCCAGAAGCAGCGGAACTGATCACCCAGGGGACCTGAGCAGGAAGAGGACAGCCCCTGATATAGTGGCCAGGAGGCTGGTCCTAGAGCACAGGAAACTTCTGGATATCCCAGGATGGGGCTCCAGGAACAGAGGAGGGGGCAGAACAGCAGAAATACTCAACAGGAGGGTCTCTCTCTACATGTGCCCTCAGGGTCACAGTGGGGCCTGGAACATGTCTGTCATTCTCCTAGTGGACAGAGCCAGCAGCTGGAGCTCCCACCCACATCTCTAGGTCCCATGTCCAGAAAGCCTTCTCCACAGAGAAGCTTGGCATGGCCCACGCAACGCCACCAACCCCATCAGGTGAGGGAGAGACCAGCTACAGGACCAAGTGAATCTCAGAATACTGAGCAAGGCACAGAGCTACCCAAAGCAAAATGCAGGCCAAGGGCTCCAAAGTAGGCCAGACCTGCTCTAATGAAAGCAGGAGCTGGCTGGCTGGGCGAAGAGAAAGTGGGCTGAGAGGCCCAAGCTGGATTCAGACGCCTGGTCAGAGGCTTGCTGCGGAGTGTGGGAGCCAAGGTTCACAGAGCCCTGCAAAAGAGTTTGGAGAGGCCAGAACCCTCCAAGTTCTGTGCAGACCGTGGTGTGCATCACGTGTCCAATTTTCAAAGAGGTGCCTGGCTCCCAAAACTTTCAGAGCCTCTGTGCTAGTCTGTGAAATTGAGGAAGGTCCTTCTTCTCTCTGGACCTCGGTCTTCCTCATCTGTGGGTCATGCTTGACAGCACTTGTCCAAATGAAACCACCCACTTTTTTTTTGTTTTGTTTGTGTGTGTGTTTTGAGACAGGGTCTTGCTCTAGCCCAGGCTGACCTAGAATTCACTATATAGTCTCAGGGTGGCCTCAAACTCATGGCGATCCTCCTACCTCTGAGTTCTGGGACTAAAGACGTGCACGACCACATCCGGCCTGAAGCCCCATTCAATGCTAGCTACTGAAGCATCAAGAATTTTCTACGAGGTGAGGTAAATGTTCTCCCCAAGCTCACGTGGTTAAGCCATATGGAATAGCATCACAAATACTCCATCCAGCCCATTGGCACAATCATCACGAGTCCTGAGCTTTCAGTGAAAACATCCATCTCACTCTATCTACAATGCTTGGTCCTGTGAACACCCTGTGCTCACGTCCAGGTCACGTGCTGGTTTCTCAAAGGTCAAGGAGATACTCTGGCTCCCAGAGGGCACAGACTAGGCTCCAGGGAGAGAGTGGGTTCAGTCTTGGGGAGGTCTGGGCAGCTGGAAAGGGTTGCAGGAAGGAAATAACTACAAGAGAAGGAGAAATGAGCCTGACCTCTAGAAGACAAGCCCTCGTGGTGGGCACTGGCTCTGGGGAGTGGACCTATGGCCGGGGTTGCTCAGGAGGAGAAGCCAGATGCAGGAAGACAGTGAGATCTGACGTTTGGGGCAGACACAGGGGGCCAGCAGAAGTAAGAAGCTGAGTGGGCTGGGAGCTGGGCAGAAGTTATGGGAAGAGAAAAGGCAAGGAGGAGACCACCCAGGCAACCTGCTTTCCTGACTTCATGGAAGCAGAAATTCCCTGGGAAAGTTCAGCTGGTCCGGAGGGAGGGACTGAGGAGCCAGACCTAAGAAAGGACTGAATGGACACTTGTCCCAGACAAACGCGGAGGCTGAAGGTCAGCCTGAGCAGCAGCCCTCTTCACCTGCCTAAGCACACCTGGGGCTGGTGAAGGCCGGTTTAAGGGAGGGCGGCAATCTAGCATTCGGCCACACGGGGGCGGCAGAGCGCCAGGTAATCCAACTTCGGCCTAGGTGGAGCTCCGATGACGTAAGAGCTGACCTTGACCCAGGTGAGTGGGAGGTCCCACCATCGCTGAGGGCCATCACAGCCCTCTCATGTTCCTGAGCAAGCCTTGTGGCTGCCCCCAGAACTCCTGCCTCTGGATTCCAGGCAGGTACTTAGTGGTACAGCTCTTCAAACACCTAAAATCTATAAGAAGCGAATTTTAATCCTCCCCCCCCAGGCAGGGTCTCACTCCAGCCCAGGGGGATCAGTTTACTCTGCTGCCCCAGGCTGGCCATGAACTCACTGCAAACCTTCTGTCTCAGCTGAAAGTGAGTATTTTGATAGAACTGTCCCCTCTGTCCTTCCCCAGCTGACCACCTCCTCACCTGTGATGGTAACGGAGCCGTGCGCCGCCTGCTGCAGCACTGGATTGCGCACCAGGCAGCTATAGGTGCCATTCGCCCCGAGCATCACCTTCAGCACGCTGCGCACATCAAACAAGCCCTGCTCATTGGCCATCTGCGACGTGCTGACGTTGCCAGTCAAGGGGGATCCCTGCCCATCCTGCCACAACACCTCAGCCTCGGGGTAGCCCTGGTAGCTGGAGCATGTGATGGTCACCATGTCCCCGGGCCGCAGGTCCTTGTTGGGTTCCAGGGTCATGCTGGGCTTCGAGTAGGGTGCTGGAGAGGGGACAATGACACCGTTAGCGCAGGAGAGGCCACTGGGCTATGGCGGTGGGGCAGCGCATGCGGAGGGATGAGGAGTGGTCCACGAGGAGGGTGGCCACTGGCTGAGCTCACCCGCCACCTGCAGGCTGACAGCGGCGCTGCCGAAGTCCCGGATGCTCACAAAGCAGGTGAAGCTGCCCTCGTCGGCCACTCGCACGCGCTGCAGCCGCAGGGACGCGTTGCCCTGTGCCAGCAGGTCTGGGAAGAGCTCGGTGCGGTTGGCATAAGCGCTGCCCTGGTCCCGGCCCTCCGCGAAACTGTGCACCAGCTGTTTGGTGTCTGTGAGCTGCCAGATGAGGTTGAGTTGTGCCAGGCTGAAGCCAGGCTCGGGTGCGAAGGAGCAGCGCAGGGTGGTGTTACTACCTACCAGGGCCACCACGGGGTCTTCAGGAACCTGGACCTCCACGGCTCCTGGGGGATGGGAGGGCAGTGAGCATGGGCAGGCCTTCTGGGGTCCCCGGTGCCCCTCTCTCCCCAGCGTTCCCTAGGCTTCACCCAGTGTATTCGTGTACATTCGTATGCAGAGAGCGCCTCCAGCCGCTGCAAACTCCAGATGCAGGCACCGCTTTGTGCATCTAGCTTTGTTTATGTGGGTACTGGGGAACTGAACCCTGGTGGCTAAGCCCTGCAGGCAAATGCCTTAACTGCTGAGCCATGCAGCCCCCTCCTCTCCTTTTTAAGT